>WSXT02119527.1:0-10980 GCA_011762715.2 Neuroterus valhalla | reverse complement strand
ATTACACTTTCAAATATCGCGCCAAATTTCGGAACACACTACCAGTGGAACATGGGTGTAGCAAAAATCGTGCACCAGTTTTTTTTACACCAAACCAGTGGAACATACAATTTTGCACTGGTGCGAGAAAGTGTAAGACAGTGCAACCAGTGGAATATGCTATTAGAAATCATTTCACAGTATGAACTAGAAGAGATCTTCTATAACGTTTTTATGACATTGTATGATCATTTTTTGATGAACTTCGGAAAGGCTTCGAAATCACCTTTTTTTTTTTAGAAATTCATTTTCAAGGGTCCCTTAGGAAACCTTGCACGAGGGCCCCCGAGACCCTCACTACGGCGCTGCCAAAAGTGAACACTTCCCAGAACTCGGTAGATGGAAAGTGTAACCAGTGGAATATGCTATTACTTACGGTTTATAAGCACCTGTGTGGGCTGTATGTGGTCTTCAGAATTGCAGCTTTCACATCTTATTCCAGGATATTCTGGAAGAATATTCACGACACTTTTTCTAGCACGTTTTTTAACAAATTCAAACTATTATTTTCAATATCAATAGCTAATTTCATCAATATCGAGCTTCACTTCTCGCGTTTGATGTACACGTTGTATGCATACTCCCTCCACTCCATGGACTCAAAATGGCGGATGCCCATACTCGTGTTTATATTGCCCTAGAGAGACCCTAATGTTCCGGATCATTGGATGGATAGATTGCTATGGAAACAGCTGTGTCGTTGTTGAATGATATACTTTGTGTAGTAGTTCATTAATTTAATTCCTAGTAAAAAGCATTGCTATATGCTTTCTCGATTACAATTATCAAAGAGGATGATAGTGCAAGTATGAAGTGAGAACACTATAGTAATTGGAAAATGGTGATGATTGTCGTAAGCTCTCGGAATGGGTTCTCAAACATGGGAAATTTTGAGGCAAGGTGTCTGGGCGAGTTTGACAGGAGGATGGTTTTACGACCCACATCTCGATGTTTTTTCAAATACTTTTCACCTTTATGTATGGCTGTTCTTACTTTGTTTGCCATTCACGATATATCTCGTAAGTCACTCTAATTTATCCATTAAAAACTCGAGAAGCCCTCCGTGTCTCAAGTGTGTTTGAAGGCATTTTGTAAAGGAAATTGGAGCAGATGAAATTTTATGTTGATAGGTATTAGCAAAGAAAGATCATATCTGTCTTCTTTAATTGTGATGATTCATTTATGATGCTGTCCTTCATGGTTACTGAAACGTTAAAGTCAGGCGAATACAATTATATCGATATACTTTATAACATATTAACAATTATTTGATCGTGTATTCATTTGTTTATTTGAACAGTATTGAAACATTATGCAAGGGAGGATCGATTTCAACGTTATTGAATATTTTCGAAGGTAAGGTTAATTTCTCTCCGTAGAAAGTATGTTTGATTCAAAAACAAGATTAGGCAGGTCTATCCGAATCTCCCCTGCATAATTATCACATTTATCATTTTCATGAATTATTTTCCCGAGGATACAAATTTCTTTCATCTTCACGTTTTGCTTATTTTATTCTAAGGCTTTGGCTGAAGCCAGGGTAAAATAAATACAAATTTCTACTAGACATTGCAGAGAATGCAGACATTCCACGTAAAAGCCAAACGTTTTGACTCATCAAAATATCTTCTTATAGCATTTTCCACTTGTTACACTGTTCTTACACTTGGCGCAGCTTTCACATGAATCATGAATTTCCTTTTAGAGAATGTAACTTCAGATATCCAGTGCAGAAGTATGCTTTTTTTTAAGGTTTGATATCCGCAATGTTAATTTGTAATTGGTGTAAAAGCTATACTGAGTCTCAGAAATGTGTAACCAGTGGAAATTTCGATTAAAAGTTTTCGAGAGAGCCCATTATTTTGGGGTAAAAATTCTAAGTCATTGAGCGCGAAACCATGTTAACTCTTGTGTTATTTTGAGATAAAAAATTACCTTCATGACTTATTATTCAGAATACAGGGTGCACAGTATTCCCCTTTTTTAGAGGAATTCCCCTTTTTTTTTTTTAAATTCCCCTTTTTTCCCCTAGTCTCAAACATCTTCCCCCTTTTCTCCCTTTTTTCATTAGAAAACATTATTTGCATTACGCGGAAAAATTGTCATCACTTAAGCTGCAGATGCGGCAATGCTCCCTCATTCGGCTCCCTGCAAGCGCAGCGCAAGTTGACTACCCGCTGGAGAAATGTCACCATCGGTAAAGATTTGGTGCGCGATTCAAAACCGAATCAATTTAATTCAATTTTGAAACGCACAGGAGGCCAACACGCGCTGCGGGTGCAGGAAGCCAACTTTGGGAGCACTGGGATACAGTCATACAGTGCAACTTCAAAGCTTTTAGAACAGAAAAAAGGCTACCGGTATATTATATTAAACTCAAATATGACCATGCGTGAATGTTGAGTGGGATTACTCGATGGGTTATTTTTAGGTATCGAAGCTTTGAGTATATATAATATTAAATGATATTATTTAATATGGTTGCTCACTATTCATTTGATGACATGAGAAGACGACATAATACTTTTTTTTTTAAACCATGTGAAGTTAGTTAGTATAAGGAAGTTAAGTGTTTATTTTCTAACAGTTTTTCTTAGAAGAAACCATTTACCATTTTGAATGATGAAATATCATGTAAGATTTACAGAATAAATATGGAGTGTTGCCAAGAAGTTGTGATGAAAATGACAAAAACTATATAATAACCTATAAAATTGATATATATTTATAATAACCTGGAACTTGATAGAGCGATAAGTAAAATCGATTAAACGAGATCGACTGTTAATTTTCCTGGGTTATCAGGGTTGCTGCAATATCTGAAAATCAGGGAAATATCAGGGAAATTTTTCGATCATGGAAAATTTAGGGAAATATCAGGGGAATCTCATCAATATTTGGGAAAAAAGGGGACGCCAAAATTTTCTTAGATTAAATCTACGCTGTTGAGACATTTTTTTGGAGACCCTTTAATCTTGTAAAAGAGAAATTTTTATATTGACATTTGGGTCTATACTTTTTTTTCATTAATCAATTCCCACAAACATCAATATTGAAAAGTTAATATACATCTATAATAAATAATGGATTTTAAATCGTTTCGTCCTGGGCTGATTCATTCGACTCATCAGTAGGCAATATGAACCGAACCTGCCTTAGGCGATGAAAAAATTTTTTAATCATTCTAAGAATAAATTATTTTATGAAATATCGAATTGATATCAAATAATTGTAAGCAATATATAAAAATATCATATCGTATATCGTCAGAAATTTATAATATTTTCATACATTTTTAGGATCAGATGTTTGTAAGCATAAATCTCAGAAATATGTAAAATTTATGTTTAGTATGGAAAATATATGGGAAAAAATCAGGGAAGTTTTTCTAAAATCAGGGAAAAATGAGGGAAGTTTTGCGTGGGTTGATTATGGCAACCCTGGTTATAGAAAAAAAAAACTTAATTACAGTATATTCAAAACATGATTTCGGTCGCGATGGATTATTCAGACTTTATTTGACTCCGATTAATTGTATACAACCTCAATGGATGAAAATCCGGTTGTGACATTTTTTGTTTGTAGTTTACATTAAAAAATAAAACACAATTGTTTGGTATTATTGCTTTATGTATATTGTCTTTAAAATTAGATTTCTATGATTTCTAAAATTGAATTTCAATGATTTCTTAAATTTCACAAAACTTCATTCATTTCAAGATATGCTAGAGGATTCTCCCAATTTGAATGATTCCAACAGGTTTTGAGGAATTTGGAGGATTTCAAAATATTTTGGAACAATTTAAGAGGAGTTGCAAAGGATTTTGAAAGATTCCAGAATTATTTCAGAGATTTTCGAGAATATTCAAGATTTCATGGCCTGTGAATCTAGAATCCCCAATAGAACTTCTGGAAGTGTAAAGAGGTTTCAAAAGATTTCAAGGTTTATCACACACTCAAAAAAATTTTCAGGTTGAAGGTACCAGATGTGTTTGGTTGAAAAATTTCTGGTTATTTCAATCAGAAAGTCTAGTTGTTGTGACCAGAAAATTCTAGTTAATTTTTTCTGGTAGATTTTTTCTAGTTAAAAGTATTCTGGTTATTATTTCTGGTAAATGAAGTCCTACAATACGCCGCTGGTAGCGTGATCGAGTCTGCTTGTCGTCTGCAGTGCCGTACTTCACGTCAATAAAAAATTTTAAAATGTTTTGAAAGCTCCTTACCTAAAATCTTAAACATGGATTTTGTACATTTTGATGTTAAAAAATTACAAAAGAAGTTCCTCCCCCTGTCTGCTGGGGGAGGCTGTCAATTTCAACCCCTAAGTGTCAAAAATCAATAAAAAAATCCTAAAATGATTTCAAAGCTTCTTTCCCAAAATCTTGAACACGGATTTTGTACATTTTGATGTTAAATAATTACAAAAGAAGTTTCTCCCCCTGTCTCCTGTGGGAGGCTGTCGATTTCAACCCCTAAGTGTCAAAAATCAATAAAAAATTCTAAAATGATTTCTAAGCTTCTTCTCCAAAATCTTGAATACGGATTTTGTACATTTTTATGTTAAATAATTACAAAAAAAGTTTCTCCCCCCTATCTGCTGGTGAGGCTGTCAATTTCAACCCATAAATTTCCTTTTTCTAGAGGGAATTGAGGTTGATACAAAGAAGGGATCTAAAATTTTTATTTTAGATTTATTTTTATAATCTAATTTTACCTTGAAACAGTGACTTTTACATCAATAAGTTTTTTGAAAATTCTGATATTAAATTTTTGTAGCAAATATGAATAGTACATTTGTAACATAAAAAATCTTATTTTCATATATTTGGTGTATACCGAAAAATTAGGATGTTCAGACCATATAATTCTAATTTGTTTGTGCTTAAGAATCCATTCCTCGTTTTTCAAACTGCTCCCCCACCCCGTTGCGTGCCAAATTTGAATTGCATTTAAGTGTAAAAATTACGATGTACCCAATAATCATAAGTTAATGCATGTATATCTTGAAAAAAATCATGTATTATGTGTAATTATATATTTTTAGGAATCCTTTTTTATAAACTGAAATTTTTTCCTCCGTGTACAGATCCATAGCCAGACTGAACCCTACACAACTCACTTAACCAAAAAAAAAATTGTACGTACCAGAATATCTCGTAATATCAACCAGAATATCTAGTGAAATGAATCAGAACAGATGATTATCTCAAACAGAATACCTGGTTATATCAACCAGAACCTCGTAGACTTGAGTTACCAGAAAAAGGTCTGGTAAGAGATTCTGATAAGTCTTACCAGAAATTGTGATTGAATCTACCAGAGAATCTTATGAAAACAACCAGAAAATCATCAACCAGGATGTTCTTATACATTTAACCAGAATTTATAGTTAGGGCATATTTTACATTCAAATCTAGTTGGAATAAAGAGAATTCTGGTTAGTTCAACTAGAATTTTTCTTGAGTGCAAGTTTCCAAGCTTTTTAATAATGTCGAGGGTTATCACTGGGTTTTCACTTATTTCTCAACATTTAAAGGAATTCCCCAGAATTTCTCTCGACTTGAAAGGAGTAAACTTCACCGAAGAAGTGATCGAAATTTACTAGTTTCTAACTCAAAAAGTGAATTAGTGATTAGATTGAAACCGAATTTGAATTCCTATGTAATGCCAAACATTCGAGTTGTATTCTTAGGATTCATTTTTTGTTTCCAGGGATTTCGAATATTAAAATTTCAAAATAAAAAAATTTTGCTCTAAATTTGAGCAAAATGGGAGAAAACTGAATTCAAGTGGTCGACTATGCAACTTCTCAACGTATTTCCTGTTTTCATTGTTAAAAAAATCAAAACAATAGAGACAATCGACGTGAACATTGGAAAAAAAGGAAAGTTGGGATGTTGAGTAATGCACCCCCAGGGCAAATGGATTAAACATAATTTAAACGAATTTTTTCTGAAAAATTGTTTTCATTTATACTTACAAAAATAAATGTTCAATCTTTCCCCTTTTTTCCCCTTTTTCGTGAAAAAATCACCATATTTCCTCTTTTTTTATCTCATTTTACGCTGTGCACTCTGAGAATAGCATATTCAACTTTCCGTCGGCAAAGAGAATTCCATTTGAGAACATTTATGAGTAGTCTATCGTTTATTTCGTTATCAATTTTTCGAAGCAAACAGTTATTTAACCATTTGTTTCAACAGTAGTAAATTACTTCAAAATTTATATATTGTCGACAAATGGACTTAAATGGAATAATACTCACACAGATGTATTGTACTAAGATAGAACTCTGAAAAAAATGATCTGACAGTTTTGGCTAAAAAAAAAGTATAATTATTTTAATGATCCATGTAGGAACCCATACAGGATCCCATATGGGCATCTATACGGATTCCTATACAAAATAGTATAGCGAATTAGGGCACGGAATGGGACAGGAATCTTTCTGGAAACTTATATGAAAACATGTTCGAATCTGTATGTGATCTAATACCAATGCCTATTTGTGGCAAACTATGAGTTGCTTCTACATGAAATTCTACATGGTATTTTTATTTTGTTGTAGATAAATTCTGCTTCCATACGATTGCTTTTATACGAGGCCATCTTGGAGGGCTAGAATAACTACTGCGCAGGTGTAGCTGTTTTAGGAAATAACTGCTTAGTCTATAAATAGTTTCCTCACATAGGTTTCCACATGACCTCTCATAAGTTTCCACGTAGGTTCCCATCCCATTCCGTGTCTGAATTCGACCATAAAATTCTTTGTAGACATATATATGGATTCCTACACCGAAACCTTTATGGGATCCAATATGCGTTTCTATATGGGGCCCCATGTGAGAATTAGCAAAAGGAAAAAATAAAATTTTCAAATTTGTTAAAAGACTGACGCCGTCGGCAAAGTGGGTTTCCTAGGGCACATAATCGACTGCCACTCGTTACTGCACACAAACACGCACACACATACACTTGTCACTGGCTAACATTCACGCCTATCAGGCAACAACACCCTCTGACCCTTACAATTCTTTACTGGGAGAACCCAAGACTTGACTCTTTCATACTTTGGAGAAATTTAATACACAAAAAAAGCACTGTGCCTCTAAAAGACCCACCTGGTCGTTGGAGGACTGATGTATTTTCATAATAAAAAATGGCGGACTGACAGTATCCGGATCAATTCCTGTACAGCAGAGTGCTAGTACCCGGATGAATTTTTCTGAAGAAAGGGTACCCCCGTAAACAATAGTGAAATTCCCCCCTCCGGGGATCCCAAAATGAACTTGGTCTATCTTTTTCAGAATATTTAAGAGGTAGTTTGGCCATATGAACAGACAGCTTTTCCTCGCCTATCTATTTATATCAGTTAAAAACCATCATTTTACGATATATATTTCTTTTCTCAAGAAATGATGAAGATATCGCAACGAAAAAAATCAGGCATATACTGCTCCGGAAGAGGAATACGTGTGATTTTTTCTTTAATCATGACATTGAGTTCTTCTAACCTAAAAATTATCTAACCAAAACAAAACTTTCAAAGTGAATAACTGCTCAGGAAAATGTCTGCACAATTTTTTTTTCTATAAAATGTATAGTTTTTTATGACAAATACAATGGATCAATGGAAAATGTCGACTTTTCCTTGGGTCATCGCAGGAAGTATAGTAGTTTAGTGAAATACTTAGGAGGGCACCCGTCTCTTCTAGTTTGTTCATTTAGGAAGAGTAGACCAGGCTCGGTCTCGCGAACTGCTGAAAAATAAACTCTCATTTGTAAACGCCTCGCCTTGACTGCGCAGAGGGTCACTTGAAAATTTTATTTGAATCTTGAACAAAATAATCCAGCATTATTCGAAAACATGAATTTAAAGAAACCCTTCTGATTCCAAACACAAAGGATGAATTTTTTTTTCAACATAACGAGAAAATCCATTTTCTAGCACAAAATTCAAGTTGCATAAAAATAAATCAATTTTCTCTAAATAAAGTTTCGGGGGGAATTGAAACGACAAAAATAAGGTACTCATCCTTGTAAAATCATGCAGCTTTGGCGAATAGAGATTTTCTTGTATTGGAAATTGACACTTTTTACAACAAATAATGAAAACAAACATTTCAACAAGACTTCCCACACACGAACAAGAGGAATTTTGCACGGAAAAACTCAGATTAATTGAAGAAAAGCATTAAGTTACAAGTGTAACTGCGAAAAATACAATTTTCAACAAAAAACAATTCATCTACTAAATAAAATTCAAGGTCAAATATAAGGTACTCAATAATACCATTACCGAAAGTGACTTTTCTTCTTCTTGTTTTAGTCATAGTATCATCATATCACTTCTGTAGCCTATATAATTTATGAGTTTCCGTTTCCGAGGAGCTAGAGGATGCCTGGAAACCAAGACTTCGCGCCGCTGGGCCTGCGTGTCGCAATGGTCATGTTTTATACCAACGGCCGTGCCACGCTCGAGATACTAGTTCCCATCCGATCACTGAAATTAAGCAGCGTTGGGCGCGGTTAGTACTTGGATAGGTAACCGTTTGGGATTACCGCGTGGCGTGTTGGCGGGAGGCTGGTGTCCTCCCGTGTATCCACCTCAACCAACTACAACTCTCTACGAGCTACGCATACCCCCACGAAGGAATAAAAGGAGACATATCATCTATAGGAATCACGAAGTGGATCGATCGTATTTTTCCGGAATAGATCGTGCAGTTGCAAAGCAGAATAAACGGTGCAATTCTGGTTTTTCGCGTCTCGTCAGTAAAACATATAAAGTACTTTTGTTTTGCCGGTCGCACATGACAACCACTTATTCTTAAGAAACTAAAAAAGTGACAATAGATTTTCAAAACTTGCAATCAAATAATTTTTTGAACACACCTAATATGCACCAATTTCATCAATCTTATACTTCTATTTCTCGTATTTATTCTTCAATCTTGCACAATTTTTCTACTATTATTAATTTTTTCATGATTTTATTCACTTTTTGATTTATTTTAGTATTTCACGAGGTCTCCAACCCTCATCTGTCGATCTGGCAAATAAAATAGTACAGTACACTTAATGGCCTACAAAAGCGCAGAAATCAAAGTTGCACTGTTGATTCCACTTCGCGACTACACGGTCCATTCCGGGAAAGTCCGACAGTATCAGATACATTAGATAAGTCTCCTGATGTTTCTTCATGCATACCCCGCAAGAGATTAGGGCCTAATGGTACAAAAAAAAAAGCGAAAAGAGAGAGAAAATCCAGTTTTAATTTTTAGTTTTATTCAAAGTAAATAATGTTTTTAGTCAGGGTAGTGTACCAATTCTCAAATGTGGAGGGGAATGCGTTTAGAATGATTTGTAGGTACAAAGTTCGCTAGGACGCTGTCATAAATTTTCTTGAAAGAGACTTTTAAATACCTACCTCTTTGAACGACTCCGAACTTCCAGAGCTGTTCAGGTGCTGAAATCGGCTAAAACAGGCCTAAACCACACTGAGACCTCAGTGCTGCATGGTACCATTTGATCTGGCGCGATTGGTAAAACTTTTACATTCATTGCTATCTTGGTGCCCTTCAGAAAACTCGACCCAATGAAGGGTTTCGACCAGATTTTAGCAAAAACAAATCCCACCTCTGCGGGAACAAAAGGAAATCGTTTATGAAAGAACCGAATATAGCCAATGCCTTGAATCTTGATAGTGGGAGAAGAGGATGGAGGGGAGGGGAGAGGACGACAGAGCTCATGTATTAATTATTTAACACAAACCGTACGGCATGTGTGTGTATGTGTGTGTGTATAATAAGCGCGTATTCAAGATGTATAATATAAAACTACCACCTAAACGCAATAGCGCATATAAAAACTGGAAATGTAATCTTTTTATATGAGTAAATAAGAATTAGGGAACCAATAACCCATAATCAATTATTGATAAATGTTTAATCATAACAGCGTATTGAATTAAGAAATATGCAAAGAAAGGTAATGAGAAGAAGAGTTAGGAATGGGCCCAATTGATAATCAGACACGAATAAAGACTTGAGTCAAAAAGACTTTGATTTGATGAAATCGCACGTCTCCAACCGACGTCCTCGTTCGTGCTCAGAGGCAAGTTTGTCGCAGTACGTGCTTGAATTGGCCAGGAAACGAAGGTCAAAAACATGCCTCTCCACCGCAAAATTAAATAGTGAAAACGAAGTCGACAATCGTGTCGTACGTCGGGATCAGTTAATAAGTTTTGATGTAAAGTAATACTCATTTGCCGAAATGGCCTTTTTACA
This sequence comes from Neuroterus valhalla, assembly GCA_011762715.2. Taxonomy (NCBI): domain Eukaryota; kingdom Metazoa; phylum Arthropoda; class Insecta; order Hymenoptera; family Cynipidae; genus Neuroterus; species Neuroterus valhalla. The sequence continues at coordinate 652 of WSXT02119527.1, read as the reverse complement.
ATATATAGTCATGTTTGCAAAAACGCATGTATATGTTCAAAAATCCTTGAGAATGTCTTTTGATGTGCTAAAATGATGTGCAAAATTTGAGCAGAAAATAATGAATAGTTTGCAAGAAAAGCTATTTGATGTTTAAGAATTGACGGCAGTTGAAGGAAAAATGCACGTGGGACAGTGGTTGCAAAACCATAAAAATAGACAATTTTGAATAACGAAGAACTGTTCTGTCACTAGCATTTAGGGGAAAATTGATTTTTTCCAATAAAGTCGGTGAAAATAGCTGTAAGAAATGGGTACGTTTTTGTCTCATTAACAAATAAAATAACTCCGCTCATTTTCACCCTACAAAATGGGGATTGAATTTTGTTTAATAGGCGTGAAAGCAAATCACACACAACCAAACGGTTAGGTAATAAATTCCGTAATTATGGAAGCTCTTAGAGCTGAGGGGGTTCGTCTTCAGAGAAACACTAACACTTTCATATTAGCTGTATTTATTTTAATTAATAATATTCGAAAATCACTTTAAACTAGTTGAGAACCAATTGATTAACATTTCAAGTTGGTGGGTACGTTTTTAAACAGTTTCACGTGAAGCGATATCGTACGAATGTAAATGGTACCACGTTGGTGACCATGTTTCACTGAACTG
>WSXT02119516.1:0-10981 GCA_011762715.2 Neuroterus valhalla | reverse complement strand
TTTCAATCAAATTTATTTTCGGATCCAAAAATTACTTGATTTCCTAATTACAAAAACGAATCCATTTATGTATACAAAATAATGATTACTTATTACAGTCATTGAAGTTTAGAAAAATGTAAGCTAAACTAATGAAGTAATTCCGAAACCTAATGTTATTTAAAAAGGTAATACAGTTTCAGGCCACGTTTTTTGCATGCTGTCAACTGCTGTGATTTGAATGACAACTTTTGGTAACACAGAGACAGCACACCTGGACAGAGAGACAACCTGTGCCCTTCTCCCAACGACTGTCCAGCGTGGTAGGAGAGACAAAAGTGGAAGGGACGGTAGCATTGAAGAGGGGAGAAAGGGGAATTTCGAGCAGACGGCGGCCATGATGCAGAGCGCACCAATCAGCAGGCAGCGTTGTCCCGTTACGCCGTAATGGCAGCAGAGCACCGCCCCGTATATAACCTGGAGGACGTTACGCTTATTGGACACAAAGACGTTAAAAGTTTTATTGCATCCCTGGCAGTTACACCCGCTACGACCCCACTCTACACCGGTTGGCATAAAATCGTAAAACCCGCGTGCGGGCTCTGGGTTTCTCAGTCCTGCGGATTCTGCATCCTCTTGCCTAGTATGCCCCCTGGTTGACGCCCTTCGAAACCTTTTTTGGAATTTGACCGTTCCGAACTTAATCAAAGTCAGAGTGGCTAGATATAAGTCACCTGTCACTTTACCAAATTCCAGACAAAAATCGTAAACGCCTTCCTTATCGGTTGCACTCAGAAAAAACATTTTTTTTTATTCGAAGACAATTTCTTTGAATCAAAGAAAGATATTCTTTGGATTTCAATTGAAGAGAAGTTTTTTTTGGGAGAAATTTTTTCTGATTCGAAGTAATTTCTTTGGTTTAAAGAAATGTTTTTTCAATTAGAAATCATTTTCTCCATTTTGGAGTTATTTCTTGTTTAATGAAAAAAAAATTATGTTGAAGAAACGGTTTTTTTATTCGAGAGGATTTTTTTCCTATTAAGTTCGTGAATAGAAATTTCTGGATATGACATGCAGAGTAGATGTTTAATAACATAGCATTTGTCATATGAAATGTAGACATTATGAATGAATTTGTGAGGGAAGATTATGATTAATGGCTTCATAGGAGTCCTTTCCGAGATTTGGAAAATTAGTGTCAATCTGGTTTCAAAATAGAAAATACGATTGGGTACCTAGCGCCACCTAGATACACGCAAATATGTGAAGGATTATAGACACAGTCTAAATTTCAATCAGTCAAAAATTGACTGATTGAATTATTCAAGCATACTTTGACCGATGAATCAGTCTTTTTGACCGACAAATCAGTCGTTTCGACTAACAAATCAGTGGTTCTGACTGATGAATCAGTTCTTTCGAGTGACTGAATCATTCAGTCACTTAGAATGACTGATTCTCAGTCAAAATAAGTGACTGATTCATCAGTCATTTTCTAAACTACAGATAAATCAGTCACTCTATCTTGAACGAGGAAAAGATATACAGCGTTGTTCACTATATTATGAAAATATTACACTACATTATGAAAATTATTATTGACATGAGAATTATTATTGTCACATTAAACATTCTTTTAAACAACGTCGAACAAGTCGAGGATAGTTTTAGGAATTTTATCAAAATTGTTGTCAAATATTTTCTTAATTTTGAAGTTGATAATGTATAGGAGTGAAGAAATGAGTTATGTAGAATTGGAAAATAATTTCAAATATAATATAATATATACAATTTTTATCGAAAATTTGTTTCTTTTCATAAAATCCCAAAATTTCATCAAATTATTTAAACACAAATGAATGATTGACTGGGTCACTCGAAATTACTGATTGTATTGTTCAAAATGACTGACTTTTTTAGTAAAAATGACTGTTTGAATCATTCGGGAAGACTGGTTGAATCAGTCAAAATAACTGATTGAATCAGTGAGCCGAAATGACTTATTCGAAAAGTCACTTTTGAATGATTTGTCAGTCGTCGAATCCGCACTGTTTGAATCAGTAAAAAATGACTGCGAATCAGTCACTTTTGACTGATTAGAATTTAGTTTGCATATTTTTTACACTCAATTAGAAGAAAAATGAACTTTATATGCACATATGCTTTGCATTATATTTTGATAAAAACAAAATAATAAATAATAATAAAAAATAATAAACTTTAAATAATAATTAATGTTATTCTGCGATTATAGACATAGTTTTCACACTCAATTAGGAGAAAAATTAACTTTATATGCACATATGCTTCGCATTCTGTTTTACTAAAAACAAAATAAAAAATAATAATAACAAATATTAAATGCTAATAGAAAATAATAGTTGTGAAATAATAATAAATGTTATTCTGTGGTTCTGGACATATTTTTCACACTTAATTAGGAGAAAAATTAACTTTGTATGCACATATGCTTCGCATTATATTTAATAAAAACAAAATAATAATAATAATAAATATTGAATAATAATGAAAATTATAGATGTTAAATAATAATAATGAATGTTATTCTGCGGTTATAGACATATTTTTCACACTCAATTACGAGAAAAATCAACTTTATGCATATATGCACTTATGCTTCGCATTATGTTTCAATAAAAACAAAATAATAATAAATATTAATAAATATAAGACGTTATATAATAATAAATGTTATTCAGCGATTATATACATATTTTTCACACTCAATTAGGAGAAAAATTAACTTTATATGCACATTTGCTTTGCATTATATTTTGATAAAATAAAAATAATAAATAATGGATAATAATAAATAAAAGATGTTAAATAATAATAAATGTTAGTCTGCGATTATAGACATCTTTTTCACACTCAATTGGGAGAAAAATTAACTTTATATGCACATATGCTTTGCATTATATTTGATTAAAAACAAAATAATAAATAATAATAAAAAGTAATAGATGTTATTCTGCGATTATATACATATTTTTCACACTCAATTAGGAGAAAAATTAACTTTACGAGCACATTTATGGTTTGCATCATTTAATTGAAAAAAAAATGAAAAGCTAGCCTTAGCATTTAATTGTATGAAAGTTGTTTCTATTAATTTCGTCATTCAAAAAATCAGTAAATAAGGTTTCGCACCATGGTATCAAAGACCAATCCCACGTGAAAAAATTTGATGTCATTCTAGATTGAAAAGTCTCATCTGACCCATGACGAACTGTAGAAAAATCTTTTTGGAATCGATCCGAAAATTTTTCCTTTACATACGTGGAAAAAGTTACAGGAAGTCTTAAATGATAGAAAATAAGAAATTCATAATATTAAAACAATTTCCCCATTAAGCTACTATGCAGTGAAAAATGCTCAATTGTTCCCAACCAAGTCAAATTGAGCGTTCGGAATGCAGAACGACCTCAGCGCATGGCAACGCGTTATCCCCTCTCTTGCCTACTATACTATGACTAGCGAAGTCCACGCGCTAAAGTCATTATGCAATCCGTACGCTCAATTATTATCTGGTGAAAGAGAATATCGCCAGCGGCTGGTTGGCGGCTGACTAGCGAGAAACTAGCGGCTTGGTCTGGGCCAAGCTAGCGCCAGAAGAAATTTTCACACAAGAGTGGAAAATTTATCACAGGGCCTTGCTTGGCCCAAGATCGGTAGTCTTGAGGGTAAATATCATTGAATCATTAGTAGTGGTAATGCCCAGCTTTATACACTAACTTGTATAGCATTTCCATTTTCCAAATTCTTTCAAATTACAATTCAAGTATTTCAAAATTGAAAATTGTACGCGAGCGTCACTGTTATATGGCGGCATTGACGATTGTTTAATTAACATTGCATTTTGTTTATAAACTTCCATTACTCTAATTTACAAAGGAAATTCATTTGATATTAACGCGTTCTGAAATGAGTTTTCCTCCCAATTGTGTGAAATATATCACTCGATACATTTCAGTGTAGTTGCAATTATTATTCGAAAAATAACAATATTTTATATTAATATGATTTAATATAATTTAATAAAATTTAATATTTCAATTTCAGCTTCACATTATGTTCCATATTACTCATTTGAATTTAGCCATATCTATGAGTGTAACTTATCTTTACGACACAAAATTATCAAAAAAACATAAAACAGATCAGTACAATCCTTGCAAGCGCATAAAGATAAGAAAAAAATTCTTTTTCTTCACTAACATGTTTATAAACAGTCTTTATGGACAAAAAAACTGGAATATGCGAGAAATGGGAACAGCCCTTGTCGTATCAAATAAACTTTTTTGTAAAGTTTTTTCAAAAACTTAAAATTTTCAGTACGTTTGTCTAAATTAGAGTGATTTATTATAAAATTTCCTAATATTCATTGTTTCACTTTCAAACGTTCAAAAATTCTAATTATCAGCCGAGGAAGGTTGATTTAATGTTATCAAAGTTGAAAAAAAAATCTAGATAATCATCTGCAAAATGAGTACAACAGTGTGAGAAATTTTTTTCTTTCCAGATATATAGTAAATATGAAACATAAAAATTTTTGATAGAGAAAAATATCATAATAATTTTATACTGTTGAAAATTTTCGGTGCGACTTTCATATTTATGTATTATGTATTATATTATATATTATTATTATGTATTATGTATTTTGTGTTAATATCATTTATGTATTATAAAATCATTCATCCCAACTAGCAGGTAATAATTATCATTATTTTTGTGCAATATTTTTTATGAAATTTCTTATCAGGCTATATATTATTGGACCATACTATTTGAATGAGAGGATATTTTGGAACAATATACATCACAATCAGTGGAAAAATGGGTCAATCAATCAAATCAGCAAGAATATTTACTGATTCAGAGCAAAATTTCAATAATTACAAGTATATGAATATAGCTATAGAAATGGGTCACTCAATCGAATCAGTGAAAATTCTCACCGATTCAAGCAGCAATTTAACTGTTCTCAAATTCAAACATAACTGAAGCCACGAAGTCAGAAGATTCTTATTGGAATACAGTGAAATTTCACTGATTCAAATTTAGCGAGATAGTTACACTAGACATCATTGTTTAACATAAATTTCTTGGATTTCCGTATCAAATGACTATAATTATAAAAACAGAATTAGAAACGACCTTTGAATCTCTTATGCAACAGAAAATTGAATGATGTTCCCAGTTCATTATATAATCTACCGTTACTATTTCATGCAACCTGACAGTAGATAAGGACCTAATTTTTCCAACATACCCATCATTGTTTGTCACAATGATAACAATAGTTTGCTAATACCTATTTCCGAAGAAATTCCACTAGTTATTCTTATCAGATTGTTTTATTCTCGTCGGTCTACTATGCCATTATTAAGAGATCCAGTAGACCACGGGAGCCATAATTATCTTTAGCTTTCATGCACCGCAACCGGCATAATAATAAGGGCCATGACCTTATTAAAAAAACTTGTGCAAGTGTGACTTAGATATTTCCGATGTAAGAAAAATATAAGAGCTCATTTCAATTCTCCATAAGGTATAAATAAATTAAGAAAAAAGTAAGTATACACCGAAAGGGTATTTACTACCATTTAAATATTTTAAATCAGATTTTACTACCATTTTAGCCAGATCGACCTAATTTTTTATCAAGATGCACCAAAAACTAACTGAATAAGTCTGTCGACTCGACTAACTTATTTAGTAACTCAGTATGTGAGAAGGTTGTCAAGGTTGGACATAGTTTTGACTTGAGTCCCTCGCAAACAGTGAGATTAAGCAATTACAAATCTTTTGCTACATGAACAAAATTTCTTCAACTCATAGAAAAATAGGCATTTTGAAGAAAGATAGTCAAGGTTGGACCATGTAGGCAAGGTTCGATCACCCTCAAAAACTAATCAAGAAAAAACTTTTACGAATGAGGGCAATGCATTTCTTTATTCTGCGATTGAATTGTCACAATTTCCGCTAATATCTGTAATTCCTGATGTAAATTAAAAATTACTCAAATCATCAATCAGAATTCGTTTTCCCACTTTAACTCAGGGGTACGATGCAGTTGAACGATGTTATTTTTAGAATTATTTTACAACATATCCGTAAAAGAAAAATATATTTTTTAAATGGGTGACCAACGTTGGCGATAAAATTGGTCCAATCTTGACAACATGCATGATTTTACATTGAGACACAACGCAGCAAAACATATGTTATGCAACGAAACAACCTGTATAATACGTTGTTTATTATGAAGAACATAGAAAAATGCCAACTTTGGGTGTTTTATGCCTTTGATACAACTTATTCGACTTTTTGAGAGAACACTGAAATAAAAAGGGAAAAAACCGATGGTCCAACCTTGACTAGGGTCCAACCTTGACAACAATCCCCTTCCATTTTCCATAGTAGAATCGACTGACCATCTTGTGAAATCAACAAAATTTCTAGATTAAACAACTATACAATCTTGGCTAGCCGCGAATTGTTGATTCAACTTCCAACCTCGTAAATTCGCTCGGTGTAGTTACTTAATATTTGCCTACATCTCCGATGTAAATAATCTAATATAATAATCTTACTATTCGGCACAGATCTTAACTGTATCTTGCATGATGGAACGATTTTTCAATATTGTTAATTTATCTAGTGAATCTCCTAATTTATTGTTTTATGAACGTTAATGAGTGATTATCAAAAAGTTAACCATTTTCAGGGTGGCGATTTGGCAGACGATTTCAAATTCCCGGTCATATCCCGGTTTTTCCCGGTAAAGTTTTTCAATTTTCCCGGTCAATTAAAAGTAGCACATGAATATTTGTCGCAAAATGCAAACATTGATTTAAATTCGTAAAGTTCATTTTGAACATCCTTCAACGAAACAGATCAAGAATTGCAAAATAAATTCATTTTGGAAAAAATACTCAAATTTTTTCACGAAAAATATCATTTTCTTTTACAAAAGTTGGAACGTTAAACTTTTAATTGAAAACATCAATCTTCGATGACAAAAAAAATGGATTACTAACAAAATATTTCATTTTTCAACCAAAGTGATGAATTTTCAAAAAACATTATGAATATTCAACTGGAACAGTTCAAATTGCAAAACAAAGAAGATGAATTTTCAACTAAAATCATGAATATTTAAATAAAACACTTCCATTTTCGACCATGAAGGTGAATATTCAAATGAGGAGAATAATTTTCAAATAGAAAGATTAATTTGCTACCAAAAAATATAATGTTTAACGAAATAGTTGAATTTTGAACTGATAAAATAATTGTTTTTAACAATGTTTTTTTAGCAGTGATAGAGTTCAATTTTCGAATAGATGAATTAATTTTTAGTAAAAAAGATAAATTATTATTGTCAACCAAAATTTGAATACTCGAATTTTGAATTCTACCAAACAACCGAATTTGTGACTACAACTATGAAATTCCCAATTGGAATAAGTTAAATTTTGAGTTGAAACAAGTCACTAATAACACAAAAAATTAGCTTGGAACATAAAAAACTAGCTTTCAATCAGATCGATTTTGAAGCGAAATGATGAATCTCCAAATAAAATTGTAAATATTTAACTGTGGAAGTTGCATTTTAAACCAGGAAGAGGAGTTTCTACATGCAATGATGAACCCTGCATTAGAATAGTTGAAATTTTGCCCAAAAATTAATTTTCAACCAAAAATATAATTTTCCAACTAAAAGGTTGAAATTTGAATATATCAATATCGATTGATATGAAAAATATTCAATATTTAACTTGATTTGTTAACCGTCAAAAATAATTTTCGAACAAGAAAAGTAACTTCCGGAAAAAAGATGATTTTATACCAAAAAATCCATTTTTTAAAACAAAATATCATGTGAATTTTCAGCGAAATAATTGAATTTTCTATTCAAATGAGAAAAGTGACTTTCGAAGAAAAAGATAATTTTACATCAAAAATTAATAAATATATAAAAATGAATAGTTGAATTTTGAACTAGAAAAGATCATTTTCCAGTTAGAGAAATTAATTTTCAACCAAACTGATAAATTCTCAGGTAAAGTGATAAATCTTCAACTTGAATAAATGTATTTTATGCGAAAAAGGTGAATTTTTAAACATAAAGATTAATTTTCTACAAAAGAGGCGAATTTGCAACAAAGAAAATAAATTCTCAAAGAAATATAGTTTAATTTTTAAATTCAAAAATCAATGTTTAACTGAATACTTGAACCTTCATTATAAATAGATGAAGTGATTTTTAACAAAGTAGTTACATTTTCGATCAGAGGTGGATTTTAAACTTAAATAATGCACCTTCAACAAAAAAGTTTAATTTACAACAAAGAGTTTATAACTTTCAACGAATTAGTTGATTTTATAAATGAAAAAGGATGAATTTGTACTTTCTTCATTTTTAAATTAAGGAAAGGGGACTTTCAAATTTGGCCGAATTTTGTATGGAAAGAGCGATTTTCTTAAATTCCTCTCTTCTTAATTCGAATAAAAATTATTTTGGAAAGTTTCTATTCCATGTAAAAAATTCCCTGTTTCAAATGAAATTATATGTCTTTACTGAAATTCCCTGGCCCTACAATAAAAACTATAATTATTTTCTGACATTTTCTGTCCCAAGTCAGATAGGTGAGGGGGAAGCAAATATAGAACGTGATAAATTTTTTTTTTTTTTTTGTAATTGAGAAAAAAATTCTTTCTGTATGTTTGGGCTATCATGAACTTGATTATCAAACTTGAGTCAGCTAAAAAAAAATTTGCAGAGCAATATAAAGTACAGATATATCCAAAAATGGTCAAAATCAGACTATAGGAACGTAACATTCTGCAAATCAAATAATAAGATCTCTTTTTGATTTATAAAAAGAAAGCGGTCATTATATATTTGCTAGGTAAGAAAAAAAATTCTTCATATCATATACATTAGTGTGGATCGAAAAACTAGTAATTTTCAAAAATATACAAAAATTGCAAATCATTAAAAATGAAAAATACAACTTTTATGGGTTTTGGCACATGTTTGAAAATCGCCGAAAGTCATGAAATATCGTTTTTTTTTACGAAACCAACCGCAACTTTAGGCCTTTTGCCAAAATTCAGTTAAACAGTAATGGGTCTAATTTTTTTTGTGTGCAATAAGGATACTCTCAATAACTTTCTTTTCACTATTAAAACAGGAAAGATTTTTTGTTTGCTATTTTTGTATAGTTTTGAAAATTACTGGTATTTTGACTTTTTGATAACTTCAGGCCTTCTGCGCGATTTCAAATTTTGCAACAAATTATTTTTTAACATATGCTTTGCAAAAGAACTTTTGCGTACTTTTTAAATTATAATTTCTGTATAAAGTTTTCTGAAAGTTCAAAACTTTACATAATTATGTAATTTTATATCCTACTTAACTGGGATAATTTAAAAAAATGTATTATTCGAAGGAAATGTAAAAAATGACTAGGACTTGAAGTGGTCACCTTTTTTTTGCAATCACCCTAAAATAAAAACTATATATGTATGTCGCTTCAAGTTCATATTATATAAAATCCATTTATATTCTTTTAATAATGTTTGATTGTAAGTTTTTTTCAGTTGACACATCCTATGCAGATGCGAAATATCATAAGCAAAAAACAAATTCAGAATATAGTGCTGAACAAACCTGTTCGGATACACACGGAATTATAATTAGCAGATTTGTTGGGGCGGAGCCTATGCTGGCAAGGTGGGGAATCAAGACTCATGAGAGGCCAGGAAGATTGTATAGTCGCATTTAGATTGGATGACTATGCACACCACTGAATACTTTGATGGCTAAATTATATAAAATATTTAGTATAAAAAAATCTCAGATTCATTCCGATTAGGAATATTTCTGAAGGAATGCAGCAAATTGTATCTAAAATTCTACACTAAATACTTTTAAATATGTTAATCGTTCCGACTGCTTCTTTTATTGGAAATATTTTTGCAGATATTCAGATATTGTATACATATTTATACATTTTCTGTGCAGGAAACCCAGCATTTTTGTGGTATCCAAATTCCTAAGAAATCAAGATGTATAAACTTCATTTTTTATGAGCATAGAATGACTAAGTTGTCATGTAATTAAGCCTGGATTATACCGCTGAATACCTTGAAATAATCAAGAGTTCTTCTTCTCACTTCACAAAGCGAAAATTATCATGTAATTAAATCTATGGTATTGCCAATATGAATTATTGCTATAAGAATAAACTCATTACATCTTATTTATGATTTAGAGAATAAGTATAAATAAAAATGTCTGCTTGAATGCATTTTTCTTCAGAGTACCATCATTGCGATTTTAATCTCTCTATTAAGGTGTAATAAACTCTCTTCGTAAAGCTCATTGATATTCTTATTCAAGACTCATAAGACGCTCATATGTGCATATGAATATTGCAGACATTCACTTTCTGTCGGTCGTTATTATATGCAGCATGCACTCGATGAAACGCGATAAACCCACTGTAACGATCAGTCTACAACTCTACACTCTACAAGCTATAGACTAACTAATGACTACTCTGCACGAGTACTTGCGTGACGTCACGTTACAAGTCTTAAACTTTTTCAAAGAGCATGGCCCCATTAATCATCTAGTATACGCACGTTTGCATACAAATTAATATTTTATTTTCATGAATTAAATCAATGAGAAGAATATTTTTTTAATTATGCCAGAAGTCATTCCTAGGTCATTCATTCAGAAAAAAAGTCTAGTTTGTATTACAGCTTGTTTTCAGTGAACCTTGTCTTCATGGATAGAACATAAGTATTATGGGCGATTACAAACTCGTCCCCGGGTACCTGCGGAGATACCTGGGTTACCTTCCCCTTCCAGTGACCGCTAACCCTCACGCTTGTACCTTTCTTACTCGGCAGACTTAGTCGCCAAATTTTACCATTGTCGCTTAATGACCCTTCAATC
>WSXT02119505.1:0-10981 GCA_011762715.2 Neuroterus valhalla | reverse complement strand
GGCTTAGCATATCAACATTTCTATCCAATATAAATTCACTAACAAAACTCAATCCTTGTGAGATCAACATTTAATCTAATTTACTAAGATTTATATTGAATTGAAGTAGGGGCAGGCATGTTGGGGAAAGATCTGTAATCTAAACCTTTTGAAAAGATTTTAGTTCACTGGAGAAAATTTAGTCTTAAAATAATTATACCTTCATTCTAATTTACTAGAATTCAAACTGCTAATGAGGTGGGGGGGGGGGGGCTATGGTTGGGCAAGATCTTACATCTCAACATTTCATAAAACCTAACTTCACTCGAGAAAAATTCATTCATAAATGAATACTATTCTACCGAAATCCATCTAATAAGGGGACCTTTTTTGGACCATTTTAGAAAAAAATGCATTTGAAGAGTTGCGAGCGGATGTTCATTGAGCTAGCGTAAATGTATTTGCAAGCATCTGGTCAAGCGTTTAGCTGATAGTCGCAGGGTTGCACGCTCGATTCTCGCTGCCTGCACTTTTTTTTCAAATGCAAAACTGTTTATCTATTCATTTCTTAATAATTATAAATAGAACTATAATATTTAATGATTGTTTCATCTTTTTTTAAAATGAAAACTCTGTTTTAACTCTTCATTATGTCTCGTTCGGAAAGATGTGTATTTCCTTTCAAATTATTAATTATTTGTAGTATTTATATTTTCAATTTAAATTAGGAAATAAGTGTTTCAAACGAAAATTGCAATGTTTTATACAAAATACAAAAAATGAAACACAAGAATCGCATCGCCTTGCTTCTACGACGAGTATCACTCTAGTTCGTGCATTACTATGTAATCTTGATGATACATATGTAGAATAATTATTCAGAATAAATTTTAATGTGAGTGAATAAATGTTTCATTGATAATAATTGATTCCTGTGTTTTATTTTTTGTATTTTGTATAAAACATTTTTATTCCGTATTTAAATTGCAATTTTCGTTTCGAACTCTTATTTTCTAATTGAAATTGAAAACATAAATACTTAAAATAATTAAATTAATTCATAATTTCAAAAAAAATGCACAACATTCCGAACGAGAGACAATAAAGAGTTAACACAGAGTTTTCATTGAAAAAAATATATATATTAAACAACCATTAAAAATTATAGAACTATTAATAATTATTGAGGAATAAATAAATGAACAGTTTTGTATAAAAAAAAAAGTGCAGGTAGCGAGAATCGAGCGTGCCACCTTGTGACTATCAGCCAAACGCTCTACCAGGTGCTTGCAAATACATTTACGCTAGCTCAATGACGATCCGCTCGCAATTCTTCAAATGCATTTTTCCCAAAAATGGTCTAAAATTGGGCCATCTTGATTTTTCAGAAAACCTCTAGCAGGTGTCTATCCCTGAAGAGAGTATAGACCAAAACAAAAATTAGGTGACCTAAAGGTCCCACTGTAAAATTCACTCTAAAACTCGAAGGAAAGTAGTGGAAAGGGAGAGCACACGGGGAAGTGCCGATGTCAAGGCGGTCATTGACTGGGACTTGACTCAGTATTCACAAAAATAGATTAGAGCACAGGTCATTCAACAAAATAAATTCATCGCAATAAATCACTGGACAAGTATAAATATCATTGACAAAAAAGGGCAAAGTCACAGAGTAGTTTTCACCTTGATCACGTGACCATCTTATTAGGAATATTCCGATGTTGCGGGATGATTCGAGGAGAGTTGAATAACGTAGAAAACTGAGACGACTGATATAATTGTGTTCAACGGCTAGAGAATACGACTAAGCGAGACTGTGATCGTCGCACGGCTATGGTCAGCTAGAAAGAACGATCCAGTGTTCTCATTAGCAGAGAGGCTTCGTCAGTACATCCTTTCGATCACCTCGTGAAGAACCACCCATTAGAATCTAGGCGTTGGAAGAAAGTCTCTCGACGTCGAATGGCATCCCGAAATCTGGTCATGGAGTTACCGCACCACAACCGTGTTTTTGACCCTCAATCTGGAATTTTAGAATTTTACGAAGAATATCTGAATTCTACGGAAAAAATATCTAAATTTTACAAAAACATCTCTAATATTATTAAATTATGAATTCATTAGAATTTGTGAGTTTCAAAAATTTCGCAACGTCACAAAATGTGATTAGGTAAATGGGTGGATGCAGCAGATTTCTGGTTTGCGGAGGTGAACTGAATCTCCTGTTAGAACTGAATAAGATTACTGAAATGAGAATCTTATGATAAAATTCTAGAACAAAAGAATACGTACCTTGACCACCTTCAATCATTGTTGCATTAGAACTCCATGAGTGCTCTGAGATTTGGATGCGGCTCTCCCCTCTGAATTAATTCACGCGAGAATTCATTAAAAATTCACCGCGTCACAGCTCGTATTCAACTTGTTTCTTATTGCACTTAAGAATCAGTGCTCGTGTGACGAAAATGGTACCAGGGCTGGTGACTGCCATCTTATATAAAATCTTACTTTATTCTTTTAAATGGTAATTTTTTTAATTTACAAAATATGAATTATAATTGCTCTTTATCTTTTAATACATATTAGTTGTAGGTGAACAGCCTTTTATCAATTCAGAAACCGTTAATTTTGCCTCAATAATGTCAATCCTATGAACTAGACCTCGCGACATTAAACGATATATTAATTTTTTCTTATTTTTATTGAAAACCAACCTTATCAAGATGTAACATGTCTTTTCTAGTTTTGTTATGGGCACTCAAAATTCTTGTAAATAATTTTTTTTTTAATGTAGCACTTTTTTTATCTTAGTTATAATGATGTATTCATACATGGATTCATGATGTTGATTCTAGGTTTACATTACTCTAAAAAATAGAAACATTCTTCTGAGTTTTAGCTTGGAAGTTGCCTTGACCTCTGTCATTATTATTGACGAAACGGTAACATAAATATGGGATTCTGATTCTGCTTTGGTTTGCAGCAGTCCGGTCAAATTAGACATTCGAAGGTACATAAATTCTCATCAAGCTGAAAGTGAGTAAAATTGTTCAAAACATAATTCAAGCAACATATCAAAACTCCCCATCGTTCCGGTACGTGCAAATTAATTGACTGCAGGTCAAAGGTCAAAGAAATAAGTTTTTCGCGATTTTCTTTAAAAAAGTAAGTTTTATCGCAGAAGTACTCTTGACAAAAATTTGTAGATCATAAAATTATCTATAAAAAAGGTATCAATAATTTTTTTCTTTAAAGTTATCGCTTCTGAAATATAACGATCCAAAAAGTTGTAAGCGTCATAATATGCACACGTTTCCACGCCACCTCTGAGGTAGTGTACTTAGCGCGTTTTTTTAAACGTGGTTTCACCAGTAGGCCTATTCCACAGGTCTGTCGTGATTTCGTTCAATTGAAAACTATTGCATGATAAGATTTTTTCTCAATAAGATTTTTTTTTATTGCATATAAGATATTTGCAAGGATTGGAATTAGTAAAAGCCATGGAAATTGAAAAACAGTATAGACAAATTTATTCGTACGATTCATAATCTTCAAGTACTTCTTCTTCTTCTTCTTCGTTCCTTCTTCTTCTTCTTTTTGATCTTCTTCATCCTGGCTGTAAGTAAATGCCTCAATAGCGATGTATCACATGTCTGTTCGTCAGTACCAAACGAATCCTCTGCTGTTCGTAATTCAACATCAAAACACGAGCGGCCTTGAAAATTCGTGCATGCCAGAAAATAAAGCAGTGCAACTTCTTTGCAACCTTATTTAGCACTGCATCCTTTTTTGCAGTTGCGAAAAATTGTGTTTAGCAGTTTTCCTGGCGCAGGTAAAGCAAAGTTTGAATTGGTTCTAATGTATTATCGACCAACTTCCAACCCCAATCTTTTGGGTCTAGCTGAAAACCAAGCCACGATTGAACATGGTAATTTATCCGAAAAATATATTGATGAGCAGTAACTGAGGTTGGAGGAAGACAAGCTAATTGCACTTGTTTTTTTATTCCGAGTGTTTTTAACAATACATGCATACCGATGGTTATCTAAGCAGATAGTTTTTTAGGAGCTCCGTGCAACACTCAGAATCAAAAACAAGTGCAACTGTCTTGTCTTCCTCCAACTCCAGTTGCTGCTCATCAACATCTTTTTCGGGTATATTACCAAGTTCAAGCGTGGCTTGGTTATCAGCTAGACCCAAAAGATTGGGGTTGGAATTTGGTCGTTAACACATTAGAAAGCCAGGATGAAGAAGATCAAGAAGAAGAAGTATAAGGAGATCAAGAAGAAGACGTAATTGAAGATTATGAATCGGACGAATAAATTTTTCTACTGTTTTTCAATTTCTATTGCTTTTACCAATTCCAATCCTTGCAAATATCTTATATGCACTAAAAGAATCTTATTAGAAAAGAAATCTTGTTATGCAATAGTTTTCGGTAAATAGAATCACAACAGATCTGTGGAATAGGCCTACTGGTGAAAAAACGTTAAAAAACGCACTGAGTACACTACCTCAGAGGTGGCGTGGAAACGTGTGCATATTATGACGCTTACAACTTTTTGGATCGTTATACCTCAGAAATGGTAGCTTTAAGGAAAAAAATTATTGACACCTTTTTTATAGATAATTTTATGATCTACAATTTCAATGTGATGTACTTTTGTGATAAAACTTACGGTTTTGAAGGAAATCGCGAAAAACCCATTTTTTTATACTTTGAACTCAAGTCAATTTTTTTGCTCGTACTGGAACGATGGGGAGTTTTGATATGTTGTTTTTATTATGTTTTGAACAATTTCACTCACTTTCAGCTTGATGTAAATTTATGCACCTTCACTTCTTCTTTTTGGTCTAATTTGACCAGACTACAGGACTCTAAACTGTTCCACAATCCCCGAATATTCTAGGAGTCTCACTGGTTTTACTCAATTTCAAGAAAAAACTTCCAATGGCTCGAAGCTCAAGTGTCTCTCCCAAAAATACATTCCACGTATAATGGAATATTATGCAAATGGGAGAGATGTGCAATGGAAAATTGGTATAGGTGAAGTATAAATTATCTAAAAAATTTGGATTTGTACCGGTATTGCGGAGTGGGACGAGTGCTGGGGGAGTGCATTGTATCGACTTCTGGAAATCGCGATTTTCCCTAACATTTTCAGAATGGGCATCAAGTAAACCCATACAGCTAATGAATCATGACGTAACTAGCTAGAGATCTCAAAGAAAGATATTATGTTTTTAGATGGAGTATTGATATAGCATGCAAAGTAAACAGGATTTTTGCAGTACCAAATTGCGTAAATTGAACTTCTTTCTAACATTTAGGAAGATGAGAAAAGTTATTTTGTCATATTCTTCGTAAGATGGGAACCTTTGTTCCGGCAGAACCGACTGAGTATACTGACCACATGGGGCCCACGAACCCACAGAAAAAATCAAAAGATTCTTCTTTTTGGAAACAAGAAAAATTCCAATTATTCAAAAATAAGAAACAAAAACCTACCTGAAAAGTATCCAAGACTAAAACTTGAATGTAAAGAAATTCGCGTTTCCAATTAATTTAAAATTGGGTTCGTAAAATTCTTGCAGAAAGGAGATATAATAAATATGAGCCCATGAACTGGAGAATGGAGAATCACGGCCTTTTGAGACGTCGCGTCAAGGCATTATCGAAAGCTGGCCGGTAAACGCCTTGCTCAATTTAGAAAACAACGTTAATTTGATTTCCAGCGAATTTTTCTCATCTAAAATCCGTGAATTCATGAATTGCAAGTTTGTTTCTACCATCCAAATTAATCAATGGCGTGAACATCAGAAATAGAATCAGAGTGAATCAGAAGCTTATTCTCCATACTAGCCTCTCCTCTGGCTTTATTTCTTCTCAGCCTTTCAATTGCCTCGTTAACTCCCCCCTCCCCCCTGCTTATATCATCCCTACCTGCCCCTTCTCTATTTATTACATTTCTCTTTTCTTCTCATTCCCCTTTTTTCTCTTCCTCCTAACAATCTTTTGAAGTACTCCGTCCTTTCACTCATTTTCAAGTCCTCATTCACTCCCTTCCTTCTTGCATTAACGTTCCTCCTCTCCATGTTCACCTTCCTCTCCTTTCTTCCTTCCTCCTTCCCTTTAAAATTGTTACGACCCCTTTTCATATTTGCTTTTACAAGGAAGTGCTTCGATCCTATCAAATTGTCCACTTTCATTCCTATTAAAAGCTTCCTTAACCTTTTTGCTGCTAGAATGTCCATGTCAATCACGGTTTCCCCTTTTCCTGAGAGCCTTACTTCTTCTTCCTCCTCCTCTATTGTATTGCCGTAACAAGTGAACCATCTTGCCTCTACTATTATGTTCAGAAGTATCCTTTTCTCCCAATCTGTTTCTCTATGTTTCGATTGTATTCTCATGCATTCTTCCAACAAAGTTACGAACAGTTATTGATACTCCTCACAGATTTTATCCGCAACTCCAATTTGCATATGAAGTAGAACAGAATATGAGAATCCATCTCCTGGACGGACAATCAATTGGAAGTCGGGCTGGTAATATTATTACAAATTGGTAAAGGAAAAGTACATTTTCATGTAGAATTTAAACTCTCTCTTTGTTTAATTCTATTCAAAACGAAATTGCGGTATCAGAGAACTAAGTTAATTGAGCTCTAGGTTTGTCCTATGTTCCATATCACAAACGAAATTTGAATATTGATAGGATTATCCTGTTTTTGAATTATCACCCATAAACTCTGATTGGCAAGCATATCAAATCAGGAAATAACGAACAAGCAGCAAGCAACATAATATTTAACCTGCAGATACTCAGAAAGAAATGAGAAAATTTGTTTCCTTTAATACTCTCGTTCTTCTATATTTTGGTCAAATTTATAAAGCTATTGGATAAAACTAAATGAAACTATTGAAGCCACGGTAGATCATGCGATAGCGTGTCAGGCTTCCGAACAAAAGGACCGCGGTTCGGCCCCTGCGCCGTTAATAATGGAAATTTCCTCATTTACTTTCACCTGCGCTTTTGTTGTTTATAACCCATTGTATATTGTGGGTCCCCTCAAGAGAGGCTATCAAGCTCCCAAGCAAGAGGCTCTATGTCGAGGGGACAATCGCTTGGTAGTCGCTGGTCGATTTCGAGTAATGAACACATGCACACATACACTTGCATCATACGCCAGGCCAGTGCCTGCGCCGCCCTAGCCTGGCTAGGGAGGCTGAAGGATGGCATGGTATTTAAGGCGCTTTCTTGCTTTTCGAAGAGATCCGCGTTCTTTACTGTGCCATTTAGTATGCCTGGCACCCGAAAGGTACATCTCCAGAACGTTGGAGACCAACGAATGCCCTGGTGCATAACTCGATGGAGGATCTCGGATTTGGGGTACTTCCTGGAGATACACACGGTGGCGGCATAACGGGCTTACTAGCATGAGCGCCCTCTTCCCATTTCCTGCACACTTTATGTCAATCAATAGACATTAAACTTTTTAATTTGGGTAAAAGAACCAGGAATATATCGTAACAAACGAAATTGACTTATAAAATCTTAGAAATATTCTTACGTTACTAAAAGCAGAGAGCAATTGTCAAGTGAGATGACCAGATGACGGGAACATTGTGTTTAAATCTGCATTATAGTTCTATTGCCAAATAATTTTGAGTTCTCAGCCGTCTTTTAATAAATTTTTCTCAATGAAATACGATTTGGTTAAGCATAAGGAACAAGGGGCTACCCTAGCAGAAAAATGGAGAGTATCGGAAAGGATAATATTTCTGAACCTTTCCGACTTCTATATGGAACTTGCTTCCGATTCTTTCTGAACGTCTCTCTTTGCCACAGCTTTCTGATCCTTTCCAAAGTCTTTTTGAATGCCACGCGTAGCTTTTTCCGAAATTTTCGCAAGTATTCCACTGCGTGTTCACTCCGTTCTGATTCATTCCGATTTCTTTCCACATAAATGTCCCAGCGTCACAAATAGCTCACTTCGAATGTTTCCAAATTCTTTCTAAATTAATGTAAAATGTATAATCAAAATATAATAAAATTAATTTCATTATTCCTGGTTTTAAACAAGAATTTTGGGGACATCGTTGACAGTCTCGAAGATATTTATTTCTGACATTGTCTCTTGTTTCATCATTAGGTTCCTTTGATGATCTTCCAGATATGTTGTGGTAGGACTAGATTCTTCGTGAACTCTCAAAGTTCAGCGAGTCGAACGACTTCTTGCATGAGATTATGTTACAATGTGAATATGGAAATCGAGCAAGTAAACGCTACCTATCGCTGCTACAAGTCTAGCTAAGAGCTTGTGAAAAGCTAGTGAAGCTAGTTGGGCAAGTGAAATATTTGAGCTTTAGAACGATCAGAAGTAATAATCTTAAGCAATAGTGTGCAATGTACGAAAATTTTTTTCTTCAGAAATTAGAAAGGACCAGAACGAGCAATACAGCGGGTCATGCTTAAGAGTTTGATGCATTCATAAATGTTTGGGACACTTGGGAAGATTCAGGAAAGTTCGGTAAGTGGAATGATTCAACAATGGGAGAGGATCGGAAGCACTCGTCTTTCAGAACTCTTTACAAAATTTTTTCGGAATGATCTTTCCGAGTCTAGAGTATTCACGGATTAATAAAGAAATCTGAAAGCAATAATGCTGCAGTCCATGAAAAATTTCTTTGTGAATTCGGTTAAGTTCATTGATTGCTCCCAAAAATTCACTCTAGACTTAACTTGAATGCAGCAATGCCGTCATGCTGTTTTGGGAACGAATCATCCATCAGTGTAGCCCCAACTTACATTAAGTAAACTTACATAAATTTACAAATTATGAGAATATTAATTCATAGAAACATATTTCTAAGAAAAAGGAGATTGAAAATGACTTTCAAACTACGAGGACAGTAAATAAAATGCATTTGCGCATAACTTATTGAAATGAGCGTTAATAGACTCTACCCGAATCAAGTAAATGCAGCCTTATGTACGAACAAGAATGCTGGTATTTTCGTGAACTGACGAGTTTCCTGACTGACTGTCCTGGTAATTCTTACGCCAAATAAAATTCATATTGAGCTTACAAAAAAGAATTCGGTTAATCCAACAACAAAATTTGACGTTATGAAAATTCAAGCCCATTAAGTGTAGTAGTATACAACTAGGGCAAATTCATACTGGTCATACCATGAAGTGTAAAAGTGATGCTCTTATGTTCATAGTTATGTGCCTTACTCACACTTACGCTCCCCTATGCACATTATGAATTTGACCTCACGGAGTGTGGTATGCATAAACTCTATACTCACTTTCCTGGCTTATCCAGGAAACCTCCATGTGTATGTTGACAGCACAATAATAAATATTCCTGTAAAGCTGCTTGATCAAATAACCAAAACTTTGACTTGAGTGTGTTGTTCTCTTTCGCAAAAATTGCATGTATCAACGGAAAGGCCCCTCCTTGCCAAAAAGAGTAACATCCATCCACTAACTTATTGGTCCTCCCTTGAAATCCACCTTCTAATTGCATTTGTTTGTGCACTATCCATTGCTAAAAAAATTCCAGTTCATTACGATGATGGCGATAACATATGAGAGACTTTCAAATAAATTTTCAATTTGTATGTCCCACGAAATTTATTTGATGTTACTATAACATTTCTGACCTGCTACCAGGATAACAGCACATATGGTAGGCTATTTTATGAGTCCATGCAAGGAACAACAAACTTATAATTGGAATGCCTTTTTCGTAACTGAGTATACTAGTGAAATCTTTTCCCAGCATCATCTCTGGAAACTATTTTCTAATGCACAATGCTGTTGAAGTCGCAATCCTTGATTGCAATGCTAGATATAACCAATAATAACTGAAAGAATTATTCTTATATGACTGTCCCTTGGTTTGGTAGAAATTAATTTAAGGTGACATTTGTTATCATAAATGATTATCATTATGAGAATAAGTAGTTTTTGTCATAGTTAAAAAATTCATTGCTCTCCCGAAATATTAAAATTGATGAAATCTTTGTAACTCGTCAGTACACTGAGAGAAAAAATCTGCCCGCTTCGCGGGCACATCCTTATCGCGCGCTTTGCGTGCAAGTTTCAGCGCACCTATGGCGCGCGTCCACCGAATCTCACGCTTCGCGCTCAATAATGTATTAGACTCGCGCTTCGCGTTCGTACATTTCAAATCTCGCACTCCGCGCTCGGGTATTTGCGTGTCGCATTCAGAATGCTTTTGCTATTGTTGACTTTAAGGTACACTTTCTCATCGTGGCACTCGCGCTTCACGCTCGACTTTTGACTGAAGTTTTTATATGTAAGTTTATTATCTAAGATACCTTCACATGAGAAATCGATTGCGCTGTTTAATATACAAGTAGGTGTATAAAAGACCGATTTGATCCATTCATTTTTTGTTGGGTTATCATGTTTACAGACGGACGGTCATACAGATAGACACCATCGCCAAAACATGATTTTCGGCTTCAGGGGGTCCTTAAACTTAGAGATCCGTTAAAAATTTAAGATGTGGAATTTCGGGCGATGCTTAAACTTTCTCAATCATAAATGATGAGAATGTAATAAAATTTTTGATTTTCCATTATAAGCTGTACAGTAAAAGATTCAATTTTTTATTTTTTCGTTGGAAATTTCGAGAAAATTCAAAAAGTCGTATTAATGATCTTGTAGGTCTCCCAAGAAGAAACCATTTTTTCTCTCTGACTTTCTTTTTATTCTTGCGTTATTTGGCTGAAAATGCTCATTTTCTTTTATATTTTTGAATTTTGAAAATGCGACAACTCTGACAATTTTGTTTTTATCAAAAAAATCATCCGGATAAATTGTTCCAATTTTTACGCACTATAAGAAACTATGTTACGGTGGATCCTGTGAGGGGGTCAATCTCAAAATAATTTTAATTGCTTGTCCTCACAGCCTACACAGGTATTAAGAATATATGACCGTGGCCGATGCGATTGCCGCTTCCGT
>WSXT02119504.1:0-25155 GCA_011762715.2 Neuroterus valhalla | reverse complement strand
TTTCCCGTACGCTCGAGTCTCGAGCACGGTTTTTGCACGGAAGATTTTGTCCGAGCGACTTTTACCGCGACAAAATTCTCAAACGGATCTTCCGCTATAGGTGAGGAGAACGAATTCTGATCTTGAACTTTCTACTACAAACTTGCACTCAACAAAAATTACACTGCTTTTCTGAGCGCAACTCGATCCTTACGGATTTTTCTTTCAGCCGCTCAAATGTAGTTAATTTTATATTATTGATGACTATTTTCTTTTCCAGGTTTTATTCGAATCTGTACAGTGTCTGTCTCAACTAATTCCAGTGCCTTTTTAATATGAATAAAGTTTGTTTCTGTTATAAACGTAATCATTTAAGTTGAAGATTGAAGAAAAATGACAATCAAATTTGTACCATCTGTAGTACTCTGTTCGAAACTGTAAACATATGAACATCATTTCAATCGTTTTCGCTCGAACACTGCTTCTAAAAATTGAAAAAAGGAATCCTTTAACTTCAGCAGATCCTCTTCCTTTCGCTCGTATAAACCGAAGTTTCTTCGTCTTCTTGTCCTGTAGTATCCCGCCGAGCTCAAGTTTTGGTCCCAGAACAGCGCGGCGCGGCGTCGAAGCCCACTGGGCCCTGGGATCGGCACGTAAAATATTATTGCCAATAAAAACCTTCATTATTATTTATGACGACTGCGAAGCGCGCGAGTGCTCGCAATTCGCACTGTATTATATACCATCGAATATCGCGACCCAGCGCCCAATATTATCGTATCTGTGTGATCGCGCGGCTCACAAAATCTCCAGATCGCGACATTAATTATTTCTCTCCTTTCTATCGAATCTCTGCGAAGTGAAAAATGTAAACAATTCCGCCCCTAACATGAACGCAGTCAAAATGCAGATGCGAAAATTTTTCAAACAGTTTTTTTATTTACAGGCATGTGCAGTAGGGTAGTCCAAAAATGAATTACAAAAAATTTTTTTCGAATTTTCATGCAAAACGCCCGGAAATTTGTTCGAATCTACAAAAGAATAAATGCATTTTTTTTTGTTTTGAAAAAAAATATTCAGAGGTGCCGCAAGCCCCGTAAAGTTTAACACGTGTTTCCCATAAGAAAAAAAGACGTTTTTGTAAAATTTATTCAGATATCTCAATATTAGATGAATCGAGTTGGAAATTCACCATTTCTCTTCACAATTGGTCGCAGAATGCGAATAAAATATTACTTCTCAAATATCACCCCCATAAGTCTGTTTTATAGGGTCCCAAAAAACCCCCATAAGTGAAAAAATGGGTTTTTCGAGTTTTTGGCTCTAATTATGATTTTTTTGCGGTTTTTTCACGCAGAATATTTCAAATACATAAATACCACTTTACACTGATAATCAGATGTTTACTCAAATTGTTTAAACAATTTATTATTGTTTTTAGCAATTTCCTTTCAGAAAAGGGTTAGAAAGTCAAGGTTTTTTCATAATTTTTCAACTTATTTTCATCTTTCCAGTTGGACCGAGGTAATAATCAATTGAAGTTAACAAAAAAAATTATTTAAACAATTTATTATTATTCATAACAATATTCTCTCAGAATAATGCTACAAAGTTGCAGTTTTTCTGAAATTTACAACTTTTTGTCCACTTTTACTTGAAGTGGGTAATTATTTAATTTAATTTATCAAATTTAATTGTTTAAACATATTGTGAATGTTCTTCTAGATTAATACTAAATAGTTGCGGTTTTTTCCTGAAATTTTAAACTTTTCATTTTTTTTTAATAAGTGTAAAGTAATAATTAATTCATGTTAAAAAAAATTATATAAACATTTTATTATCATTGTTCATAACATTTTCTTTGCTGAATGATAGAAACTTGCGGTTTTGTCTGGATTTCAATCTTTTTGCCCACTTTTCACTTGAAGTGAGTTATTACTTAATTTAATTTAACGAAAATAATTGTTTAAACGAATTATTATTGTTAATACCCATCTTCTCTTAGACTAGTGTTAAAAAGTTGCGGTTTTTTCTAAACTATTAAGCTTTTTATAAACTTCTTACTTGGTGAGGTTAATTCGAGTTAACAAACATGCTTTTTTGAACAATTTATTATTGTTCATGACCATTTGCACTCAGATAAGTGCTAGAAAGTTGTGGTTTTTTCTGAAATGTTTAACTTTGCTCTACCTTTTCAGCTGTGAGCAAATAATAAATAAACATTAGAAATAATCATATTTTACGTTGTATTTTTTTTAAGTAAATTATTTTGGTTCTTTTTCCAATGTTGAGAAAAATAATTAAAACCAAAAAAACTGATACAAAAGAGACAAAAAGAAAGAATGGAATAATTAAAAGTAGGTAAGAGGACTAGTTCTGTAAATGACTTGTTAAAGTTTTGTTTTCAAGTAACAACGAGAAATTTATTGCAAAGCGTGAAACAATAATTAGGAATTGCAAATATTTTAAAATAATCCCCCCCCCCCTCCTTCTCCCCTTGTGAGAATACGTCTCATCGATGATAATATATGGGGTTTTTCTTGGGACCCTATAAAACAGACTTATGGGGGCGATATTTGGAAAGTATTATTTTATTCGCATTCTGTGACTAATTGTGAAGAGAAATGGTGAATTCCGAACTTGATTCATCTAATATTGAGATTTTTGAATTAAATTTACGAGAACGTCTTTTTTCCTTTTGGGAAATACGTGTTAAACTTCACGGGGCTTGCGGCACCTCCAAATATTTTTTTTAAAAACAAAAAAAATGCATTTATCTTTTTGTGGAAAAACAATTATCGAACAAATATCCAGGCGTTTTGCATGAAAGTTCGAAAAAAAAATTTTTGGTCTACCCTAATGTGCAGTCTGATACGTGGTTTATATTCGGCGCCTCCATTATTTGAAAAATTCAAATATTGTGTTGAAATTTCGAGTAATGTTTCGAAATTTTTAAGAGCGCGTATGCTGCCCATTTGTGTAGCATATACGATCCATATTTTTTTCTGTTTTGTCAGAGAGGTTTGTTTTTATGTTCAACTGAACCTTCCGGGGAGAATCAGACTTATTCACAGGGATGATAAAATCAACAATCTAGGTTGGTTGAGTTAAACATCTCGATTTCACTCATTTCAACCATTCATTCAATATCTAGGATAACCAAATTGATACTTTGAAATGGTCGAGTTAGCCATCTTTCATTCCTGTGTTGCGCGCGCAAGTTGAAAAAAGCGCGGTCCGTTAGCCTCACTGACTGTACTTCTCCGCCATTTTTAACAAAGGACACGCCAAAGGTTAAAACTTTGTCAAGTTCAGTAACTTGAGTTATCATTTGTAATTTTTTAATGACTTCAAATTTGCGAAGTGCTTCTGAGAGTAAAGTTTTTCTGCTGTGATTTGGATCATAAATATTGGTGAGTATCTCTCTCTATTCATAAAGTAGGCTTGAGGCCTCATGAGAATGAAAGCTTTGAGGTTAGGGTAAGGATATTAAAAGTTGAAGGTGTACTATTTTAACTGTATTATTAATTATCTGCAATAATTTCATTATTTACTTCAACTCTTCTATCATTCTTTGACCTTCAATAGGGTTATCAAATGGATCGACCGAAAAATCAGGACGATTGAACATTTTTATTTAAAGAATCATGTTTCGGGATCAATTGTATTTTCAACTCAAAGGTCCTGTTTGCGCTAACGAGCTTTGTTAATAAAATCTTGATACAAAACAAGTATAGCAATTCACTTTGCAGGAGCATTATCAAGCCCGAAAGGCATACTGTTAAACTCAAAGCGTCCTTTGACAAAAATCGAGTTTCTCCAAAATGATAACTCATCATTATCATATTTATAAGATTCCGAAAAAGTGAAAATCAGAAATCTTCTACTGTAAAACTATCTCAGAATGTGCCATGTTGCTACTGTTACAACTGTTATGTACTTGACACTCTAGGGCAGCGAAGCTAACCTTCAAATTTTGACACACTGCGGAAGCTACTCTACATCATCTAGTGGGCTGTTGCGTATTTAAACCTCAAATATAGTCAACCTAACACCAAAGATGTTCAGGTTGACTAACCATTCTACTTTGGATTATTAAAAAATTTTGAACGAAAGAAAAACTTTTGTGGGACAGAGTTGCCCTCATATATTTTGAACCATTTCAATAATTTTCAGCAAAACATAACCAGTTATGGAATCATAAAGATACTGGATATAATAACATGTAATAATTTGTCACGTGATAGACAGTTATTTGACCAATTCTTACAAATGTTGTTTTATTAGGCAGCTGTAAAATCAGAAAAATTAATATATTCTGCAGAAATTTTGGGGAATGGTTCAAAATAAATGAGGATGCGTCCGTCTGCAGGACCGCCTTCTATGCTCCGCTAAGATCCGAAGCCAGGACCTTTCGTTATGTAGACAAATGCTCTACAAACTGAGCTACGGTGCGATCCGCTGATCTCATTCTCATAAAAATGATACGCTTTCTAGCTACACGTTCATACACAATTATAGAATTTTTTTCTCGAAATTATCATTGCAGTTATCTTGACCCGTTTTAACAGGAGACTCCGTTTACCATCCGGAAACTGGAAATCTGCTGTACCGACCGATTGAACTAATTAAATCTTTGGAAGATATTCTACGTAATCAGGACAAGATTGGAAATTTTTTCAATCAAAAAATTTGATTCACAACTTTTTGTGAAAAAACGAGCGCCCCCCATGCTCCGCTGAGTCCGAACCTAGGACCTTCTGTTGTCCATACGAATGCTCTACCAACTGAGCTACGGGGGCGTCAAAATTAAATATTTTTTGGTTGAAAGTTCATCTTTCACAGTTGAAAGCCAATTTTCTTTTATGAAAAGAACAACTTTCGAATTTTTGATACGGAATGATGGGTAAGAACTTCAATTTTAGTAGAAAAGCAAGCTTTTTAGTTCAAAATTGATATTTTTTGTGAAAAGTTATTTCTATGTTTTTTATAAGTCTGCTATTTTATTTAGGGTTCAAAACTGATCTCTTTTGGGTTAATTCCGGTTATTTTGTGGATTTTTTCCTTCTGTTAATTCGACTCCCCTTAAAAGGTTATCTTTTTTGTTCACATTTTTTTGTCTAAAATTCAACCATTTCGTTTTAATCTCTTTTTTGATGGCTAAAAGATATTCAATTCAATTTAAATCGTCTCCCAGCATATTTTTCGTCTAAAAATGATCTGTTTCGGTTGCAAATTATACAGTTTGATTGATTTTTTCCCTCTTACGAATACAGATATTTCGTTGAAAAGTCATCTCTTTTGTTTTGAAATTCATAATTCATAGTTGTTGGTTAATTTTTTCACAAAAACGTCTGCTATCATTTTTTGTACAGAATTCAATTCTCTTGGTTACAAATTCTACTGTTTGCTTGGAAATTGAATTATTTTGCTTGAAAAAGAACTCTTTCTTGTTTGAAAATTAACCTTCATTGCTTGAAAGTATATGTCTTCTATCGAAAATGTTTAGTTTTGTATTTTGGTTTCAAAACAATTTTTTGGTCCCGAAATCATCTCTCTCAATTGGAAGTTGTATCGCTTGGTGAAGAATTTGGTCTCTTCGTTAGAAATGAACTGATCAGTCAAAAAGTATTTTTTTTATATTGAAAATTGAACTTTTGGTAGGAAAGTCATATCCTTTGTTTGAAAATGCGTTTTTATGGTTAGAAGGTAACTATTTTTGAATCAAAAGTGAAATATGATGTTCTGATCCAGAATCAATCTATTTTCATTGAAAAATTATTTATTTTCTTGTAAACTTATTTTCCTCTGTTTGAAATTCATCTTTTGTTAGTAAGAATGCTGAAAAATTTGACTTTTTTTTGTTTTCGTGTTTACTATTTTATAAAGAAGTCATATTTTATATAGAAAATTTAGCTTTTGCCATACAAGTCATATTTTTTGTTTGAAAATATATCCTTTATAGTTGGAAATTG
Organism: Neuroterus valhalla; assembly: GCA_011762715.2. Lineage (NCBI taxonomy): Eukaryota > Metazoa > Arthropoda > Insecta > Hymenoptera > Cynipidae > Neuroterus > Neuroterus valhalla. The sequence goes on along the minus strand of WSXT02119504.1, from coordinate 19,201 downwards.
ATTTTTCTGAATTGAAAGGACTATCATGATATTTCTTTTCCAGGATCAATCTCTTTTAGTTACAAATTCAACTTTTCAGTTGAAATTATTACTTAATTAGATAGGGTTAAAGTCTGTTAAATATTCTGTTAATTCTGGGTGGAAATTCGTTTTTTATCTTCGGGAGTTAATTTTTACATTCTCATTCTGAGTGAGATTTGACTTTCGCGGATTTGATGAAATCTCCACGTTTTGAGACCCCCTGAGACCGTTTTGAGACCGTCAGAAGAAACGGTTTTAACGAAGGTGTCTGTCTGTCTGTTTGTAGGCTGTAGTCTCTAATCTGTGTACTCGATAACTTTCGAAAGAATGTTCGGATTGGATTGCCCTTTGGCACACATTTTGAGGGACCGAGAAGACAGGATGAGTTCGTTTACCAGCTATTTTTGATGGAAAATCAAGGGGCAGGGGCATTTTGAACACTTTTTTGGAATTTTTTTCCAAGACTCAAAAATTGTAAGTACTTTCTCTTGTAGTACGTGAAAAAAGAAACAATTTATTCCTATGACTTTTTTTGATAAGAGCAAAATTGTCAGAGTTATGGCATTTTCGCAATCCAAAACTATAATAGTAGATGATAATTTTTAGCCAAATAACGCAAGATTGAAAAGAAAGCCATAGAAAAAAAAATGTTTCTTCTTGGGAGCCCTACAAGATCATGAATACGACTTTTTGAATTTTCTCAAAAAAAAAAAATTCCATTTTTGATCGCACAAAAAATAATGAAAAATAATCTGTGATTTCGATAACTTTCGAAAGAATGATCATATTCGATCGTGCTTTGGCACCCATTTTGAGGGATCAAAAATACAAGTCGAGTTCGTTAACCAGCTTTTTTGGAATAAAAATAGAAGAGGGGCAGCATTTTTACCACTTTTTTGGAATTTTTTTTCCAAGACTCAAAAATTGTAAGTAGGGCTTCTTGTAGAAGGTGACAAATGAAACAATTTATTCTAATGCTTTTTTTTTTGTTGATAAAAACAAAATTGTCAGAGTCTTTGCATTTTCAAAATCCAAAAATATAAAAGAAAATGAGAATTTTCAGCCAAATAACGCAAGATTGAGAAGAAAGTTAGAGAGCAAAAATGTTTCTCCTTGGGAGGTCATTTTGAAAATTTTCTGGGATTTTTTTTCCAAGAATCCAAGAATGATAAAAACAGAATAGTTAGAGTTGTGGCATTTCCAAAATTCAAAAATCGAAACGAAAATAACAAGTTTTAGCCAAATAACGCAAGATTGAAAAAAAATTTAAAAGCGAAAAAAGGTTTCTTCTTGGGAGCCGTACAAGATCGTTCATACAACTCTTCGAATTTTTTCAAAAAATCGAAAATGCCAATTATGATCGCACAAAAAATAATGAAAGATAAACTGTGAGCTCGATAACTTTCGAAAAAATGATCATATTGGATTGTGCTTGGGTACAATCTTTTAAGGCCGCGAAAGAAAGGACGAGTTCGTTAACCAGCCATTTTTGACAGATGGTTCTGGTTTTATCCATCAAAATCGCTTTTTGAAAAATCAAAAATGCATGTTTCCACTCAAACGAAAATGTGAAGATAAAAAATGATTTATTTCAAAAGACCTATATATTTTATATACAACATTTTTTCATCAGATGCATAGTTTTTGTTTAAATCGAGAAAAATGTTACCAAAAATGAAAAGTTCCATTTTTGAGTAAAACTATGCGAGATATGAAAAGAATGAAGGAAACAAAAATTGTTTACCTTAAAAAGTCTACAAAGTCATTGTTTATTATTTTTCGATAGGACCAATAGTTTCCATTGTCATCGTGATAACACAGTTACAAAAATAAAAAATTCCAATCTCAAGCCGAAAAATAAGAGACAAGAAGGAAAAATTTATAGAAAAATTGTTCATCTTAGAAAGTTTCACAAGTTTTACATGAAATTTTTCCCAATGTGGCGTATTTTTTTTTTTTTTTTTTTTTTTTTTTTTTGTATCGTGACAACGCTTCTTAAACAATGGGAAATTCAATATGCTAGCCAAACTATGCGAGATATAAGTATATCAGTGGCGAGTATTGTAATGAGAATGTGTTCCGCACGGAGAAAAAAGTCCGGCCGCTGTGGCTGCAAAGACCTGCCATTATAGCATGATGTGTCCAGTCGGCAGATAACCGCGACTACAGCATGTAGAACACTGCTGTTTTAGTTCTTTTTTTCTCCGTGCGTGAGACCAGAACAGCTCTAAGTAAACTTAAAATAAAAAAAAAATCATCGAAAATGAGATAAAAATTCAATAATTCTCATAGATGCATAGGTCTGCATCAGTTTGGAATATTTGCAACTCTGTGTATGCATTACACTGTAAACTGAATCAAGCGCGTATAGAAACCGAGCGCGTAGCGTGAGGTAAATACATCGTCGAGCGCGGAGCGCGGGATCCAAATGACGCGCGCCCTAGGCGCGCTTCAACTTGCCAGCGTAGCGCACCACAAGGATGTGCCCGCGCAACGAGCAGATTTTTTTCTACTTTTGTGTAACTCGTTTTTGTCTAATTTATGGAAATTTTATAAATGTTATTAATTGAATTTCTCGAAAGCTGTATTTAAACGCATCTTACTTAGGCTCAAGTGAATTGGAGAGTTAAATGTGTAAGCTGGAAGTTGAATTAATTCTTCGGGCAGTTCAACTATTCCCAAGTACGCTGTACAAATATCACTGGGATTGGAGCGAGAGAAATTTCGTAATTTACCAGAAGCTTAGGAAAAAGGCATTCTTGGCCGACTATGTAGTGCTTCTAATGAAATTGCGGACTGTACATGAACCGACCAAGTAGACATCACATTCAGTTTATCTGGACTTGAATTTTGAGGCCTAATAACATAAAAGAATTGATTTATTCACATTAGAAAATTAGGTACGAGAATTATGGAAGGTTTAAATAGTTTCAAATCATAAAGAAATATGAGAGTATTGTAATAATTTCAAATCCTTTTTTTCCTTGGTTATGCACAGCAGTAAAATGTTTTTATTATTCTCGTTTTATGTAAATAATCGATTTAAATAAGGTTCACTGATGGAATAAGGCAAAGAAGCTTAAATTTTGGATGATCACTATCTGAAAAAATGCATTTTCTAACTAACGATATTTCAAATTTATTTCTGCGAAGAATTATTTTTTTTGTGTCTTAGTTATTTTGAAATCCTTCTATTACTTCCACTTCTTAAAAATGACAAGGAACTATGAATAAAATATTTATTTTTATCAAGGTTGTCGCAAACCAGATTAAACGTGAAAGGGTTCCTATGCGTAGCTCATAAATCTCAGGGTGTCAGCGGTTTGAAACTTAATTATGTAACTTGTGAAAACTGACCTAAAGCAGGGTGCAGGTGATTTAAGGAAAGGATATCACATCCCGTTTAGTCGTTCATAAAGTCTTTCAGATCTCCCCCACTCTCGCCCTCTCTTATCACCTTTTCTATATTACCCCATCTTATCCTATTTTATCCTATGCTCTTTTGTCCTATCCTGAATTATCCTGCCTAATTTTCCCTATACTTTTGTATGTATGCTCCTTTCATATTCCCTCTCTCGACCAATTCTTTTTTAACATTTCGAGTCGCTATCGGTACTTCGTATCATTAACCCTCCCTACCCTTCTCATCATTTCCCCTGACTTCTCTCACTGTTCAACCTGTCCCCACTTGCTCCCATTATCACTCGCTTCTCCTTTTTGAAGTTTTGCTTCTTTTGGGAGGTCATATACTCTGAGTGAGGCCACTTAACTGGGAAAAACGGGAACAGACCGTCCGCGTCACGTTCAATGCGACTGAAAATGTCTATAGCATGGCACCAACATAGCTCCCCCTCTCTTCCTCTCTCTCTCTGTCTCTCTTCCTCCTTCCTGTTCTGGTGTAGTATATGTATAACGAGTAAAGTATGATAGAGCAGTTAATAAATATTACATTTATTCATTATGAAAAGGATCAGAGAGGATACTTCCGAGTAAATAGAAAAATAATATTCAATTATCTTTGTCTTTATTCAAAAAGATGCGAAGCGCGTAAACGTATACAAACCGTGGTAAGATGACGACTGTCACTGCTCGGCCGTTGGCCCCAGCGTTGCCATTCAGTCAATCATACTGGCCCGTCGGCTAATCCGAACGCAGTCGGAGTTACCCGAAGTACTTTCTCTCTCGAACTCTTTCTCTTTCTATCTCAACGCGATAAACTAGCTGCTTCAATAAAGTATATACATCACACATTTGATACTTGCCGTATGCTGAAAGATGCAGGTACATGTACATAGTACGTTTGTAATGCGATTTGATAAAGTGGTGAAAGTTTTATTCACTTACTATATTACAATTAATTGTATATTTTATATAACATTGAATAGAGAATAATTCATGTCTACATATTACACTTGATACTGACAAACTTTAAAAATTTAACTCCTTTGAAATATTAAACTTCACTTGCGATCGAATTTGTAATACCTGCTTCAATATTTCTTTTACTGGCGTGCATGTATGCATGAAGTGAGGGGATAGCTGTTTCCTTCTAATCGATGAATGATATAACAATCAAATTTATGTTTTTCTTTCAACGTGAAAGAGCAAAGCTTCTCTCGGCGGTCCCGCGACCGCTTTACTTTCTTCTACGATGAATGTAGTCCAGTATATTTAGATTTTATTATTGCAATTCATTGGTTAAGAACATTTTTTTGCCATCTTTAGGGTACCGTATAGGAAGCATAAATCCAAGTTTTTACCCATAAGCCCTTTGCAGGTTGTCCGCCATCTTGAATTAAGGGGTGATTCTTTGTATCGAGAATAACAGTCGTATTTTTTATTTATTCAAGAGAACAGTTCATACAATTTTTCATGAGAAAAATGAGTTTCACAAATTAATATATTAAATGTTTCTTCTTCTTTTGCTTATTTCTTGCCTAAAACTTGATTATACAAATAAAAAGAGGGTTTCAAATTTTTTTAGATCAAATATCTTTTTTCGTTTCGGTGCTATCACAAGACATGTAGAGCAAAAGTTGTAATTCACATGATCTTCTTTAATTTTTGTATGAAATTTTTTTTGTAAGAGCAATCATTTACTTACCGTAGCGTGTGAAAGTTGCGCGCATCATCACTCGGTAGTTGTTAGTGCTGGATTGCGAGCGCTTTGCCGTTCTAAATTATTCTAAGTTTCGTTTATGAAACGGAGCTCAACATTTTTTCTCTTTTTTTTTTAATTTTATAAATTAGGTATAATTTCGATTATTTTTTGTGTCCATGATTTATATTGCAATTATTTGTTATTTGTTATTTTTATTTTCAATTTCTCTTGTTTTTAAACTTAACTTTGATTCTTTTTATTAGCATTTCAATCATTTACAATCGTTCAATATAATTTTATACCATTTCTCATATGATTTCTCTTGTTTGTTGGAATAATGAATGAACGATTCTCAAAAATGAAGAATGAGGAAAATTTTACAGGAATCCGATAACAAAACATATTTATTAAAATTGTGAGATTCATGTCACGAACCTCACAATCTTTAATTTATAAATATGCAATCTGCAATGGAATTTCAAGGTTCTTGATCAGTTTCATTTTTTTTTCCAAAAATTTACAAACTATCGTTATATTTCTTCAACAATTCCACGCTACTTTGAACATGCTGCTGATAGTATTAAAATATTGTTTGTATGGTTCAAAATATAATTAAACATTAAAAAACATAAGACTATTACATACGCAATGAGCATAAATTTAAAAAAATTGATAAATATAAAAACTCACGTGAGATGAAAACTTTGAATCGAGAAATGCTTGATTTTTTTCTCAAGGTAATGTAATAAAATTCAAAAATTCATTGAGGTATGAATTTTTTGCTTCTAAGATTATCCTTGCTGATGGAGTAAACAAAAACTTTTTGGTCAAATCATAAATCTTAAAAAAAGAAAGATTTAGAATAACTACGACAATTGTGCTTTGATTCCAAAAATCGTAGGTTCCAACTAACGAATTTTTGCTAATATAGATTTATACTGAATGCTTGTAATTTACCTCCCTCCTAAAATTATAGTAACAGGTAAGGTAAATGAACAATATAAAATTATTTTCTTATTCAGTCAAGTTTCGATGTTTGGGAACGAAGATTTTTGGAAGTCAAAGGCCAATTGGGGTAGTTTTTTTCATGCTTCGTTCTCCCATAATTCTAAGAGTATCATTGTACCACAAAAATATTAGGTTCATAGAAGTTTTTGTTTCAGTTTATCAATAAATATTCACTTTCGAAAGCAGAATTTTTACAACAAACAAGAGAAATCATGTGAATAATCGTATAAAATTATGTTGAACGATAGTAAATAATTGAAATGCAAAAAGATGATCAAGTTTAAGTTTAAAAACAAGAAAAATCCAAAATAAAAATAACGAATAAAAGATAATTGTAATATAAATCATACACGCAAAAAAAAAGTCAATATTATATTAAATTGTAGAAGATCGTGTGAATTACAATTTTTGTCTTAGAAGTTTTGCGATAGCACATACACTAATTGATAAAATATATGTTTTATCAATTATATGTTATTTCATCCTACACTTATGTATTTCTAAACTTGAAATAATGAAACTAACCATTTTCAAATAACAGGAATAAAATCAACAAAAGCATTTCTATGAACGAATTTCCTGGCGCAAACGAAAGATGTATATTTGATGCGAGTATGGAAAATGCGAACAGAATCATTTTTTGTGTACCATTAAGCCATAATCCCTTGCGGGGTCAGCGTAACTCGTAAAGAGTCATGTTGGGTTTAGTTGAATACATGGGAGGACACCAGTCTCCGTCAATATGCCAACGATTCAAAATTCAATTCCTCGTTAGAAAATCATCTGTTGAGGATTGAGTAATCCTGATAAAAACCAGTATTCTGTGATAGGATTGAACTGTTTGAAAATGGTTCAGAGATACCAATTGCAAGAACCAGAGCAACCAAGGGGACAGAAACAGGGAATAGTTAAGGTGAACAAAACAGCCAGCCGTCTCTAGAAAAAATTTATATTTGCACTGTTGGGAAGAGGTAACTGATGACAACAGCGTTTTGTCCTGCGTTGGGGGACACGAAATGGAATTTTTTGAGCCGATGTAGCAGGCCGATTTTGGCAAGAGATTGACAACTTCAAAAATATAACCTAAAGGAAAAAAGCTGCTGTTGGTAGATTTATCGCTGAAGCGGCGGTAAAAAAACGCCAACATGAAGAAGAGCCCTTCCTTCCTTCTTATTTTCTCAGACAAAAATCAGACATTGATGACAGATTAATGTTGAACTTGAAAGTTCTCTGCAAATTCATCGCGGCAAGTCTTTTTAAATCAGAAGATATGAGAACATCATAAAAGCTGTCCTATACAAATTTTTTCATGGCTACCCTTGACTTATTAAATACCTATCTAGCAGGGCTTGTTCAGAAAGACAGTACAATGTACCTTTGATTTCTTTGCGAAGGTAGAATATATGGGTTGACTAGTCTGTCTTTTGGCCTGTGCGTAAGTCCATACAAATGCACGAAACTTATGAAGGCTGCAATAAATGTTTTTGAGATCAAATGCCGAACATTTTGAAACCATGGCGCTGATTAGGAACATTCATAATTTTGACGATACAGTCATCCTCACTACCGAAGTAGGAGCCGACATACATTGCTTCCAAAGATAACGTCGAGGCTGATCAACAATTTAGCATTGTGAATATAGATAACGAGTAAGAACTAGCCGATTTGGCGTACAGAATGGTAACCAACTAATTCCATAAACTATTAATGCAACGCTAAGCCATGCTATGTGATTTCTTTCAAATTTACGTGCACAAACTTGTATTTTCATGCTTTTTCTTCATCTGCGGTCATTCAACGAGAACTGAGGAAAGTTCTGGAAACAGATAACGCTACATGGATCCCTCGAAATCCTTCCTTACTCGCCGGGAAGCTAACAGAAAAATGTGTACAAAGAGAGATTTAGCCGAGTCAACGATAAATATTGTATCAAACTCCCTCGCGGACTTAATAGCGAGACAGTACAACGTGAAACTAAAACCATGGTGAAAATTTTGCAGAGAAGACGAAATCAATCCTCTTCAAAGCAGCACTTAACCAGAGCACAATTTCGCAAGGCAATTTCGGACATTCCGATTAATTAATTTGTCGTGCTCGATGTGAGTGGTACCACCTGATTTTTATTACTGCTCACACACCAGAGACGCGTAAGAACCTTATTACGAGAGAGAACAATCCGGTGGTTTCTCGGTGTTTTCTCAGGCACTAAATCTAATAAATTTGAAAAAATGTGATAAAGTTCTCTGAATTATTAATTAAAGTGAGTTCTTATGTGCAAGATAATCCTGTGTTTTTGCTGAACTACCCGCTTCCATAGAAATATGAACATTAAACGAGAAGTTTAATTTTTGCACATGACGCGCCAAGAGAATTACTTGAAATTTTTAGACTTGAGTTCGTCGTCATCAGCAGAAATTTTCATGCGTTTCTTAGCCTTCAGGTGTGAAACTTTGGAAATGGAAGAAACAGGAGAATAACGTTATTTTTCAGTGTAGAAAGAGGCTTGATATAGCTCGTTGAAAATTTTCTGCTCTAGAAAGAAAATTAGAACGCAATGCAAAATCAAAGGGGGTTTCACTCAACGATTGCGTTAATTGTGAGACCAAGAATTCAAGATATGATATTTGAGTTGATCTTACGATTCTGACTACATGTTTTTTTACTAAGTGCTCACATCAAAAAAATATACGGGCAATTTCTAATTCTAAACTAATTCTAGACTATTGCATATTCCAAAATGACCATTGTCGAAAGTTTTTATTATTCCTCAACTTTAAAAATAAACAAATCTAAAAGTAAGACGTGTCATTTCATAGATCTCTCTTAGACCTACATTTTTCAATCGCAATTTTTTCCCGACAAGCAAATAGGTTAGGTTGTAAAGCAGCTGTGAGCTGTACCTTGCCCTTTAAGTTGTTTTTTTGGATCCACCTTATATATATATTTTTTGTACATTTTGTTTCTTGGTTGACAACTTAATAAAGATTTATTATTAATATTATTATGAATAGGTTCGCTGCAATAAACAAAAAACCTGTTTTTGCCTTCTTTCGTCATTGTACCAAAATACCATCAATCCTCGGCATTTCACGCGAAGATATAAGCTTTATTTCTATATGCTAACACTACAAAAATCTGCCGTTCTTTTTCAGGTATCAATTTTTCAATCGTTTTTTCTAGGGCGCCTGTACTGGAATGGAATCTATTCATAATAAGGGAAGACGTCAGGTGCTTTCAAAAGGGATTTGGACATCAATACTTCCTGCAATAGACCCATTCAATCCCGAAGAATGAGGTGGAAATAAAATTGTATAAGCAGGCGAACTAACCTGTAAATAAAGTTCGATTTAGTTTAAGTGAAGCCTCGTTTGTGTTTTTGTCTGTTGTATACTTACTACAAACAATTGTGGAATAAAGCGTATAAGAGCTGGGTAAGATAAATTTTTCTCTATCACTTATGGTGTCGGCCAGGTGGAGCAGTATGGTACTACAATCTGTAAACATCTTGAACAATGCTTTGTACATCCATAATCAAACTTCATTTACAAGTTAATCTTTTTGATCATACAATTAGTATCTGAGCACATAAGGGCCCTTGTAGCAGGTTTTGAAGGATCTCTGCGGAATGCTTCAAAGTTCCTCGTAGCAAAAGTTTAAACTCAATTTATTTTTTGCTGCTATTTTCCCATTTTGGAATTAGATTTAGAAAACTCTTTTTCACCCAGGATGGGAGTGAAAGCGATACATTTCAGTCAATTAGATATTTATAGTTTGATGTTATTCCGAAGATCAGGAAACTAGTAGTTTCTCAATGAAGCAGTGGCAGTTTTTTCTGTGGCCATGTGGCCCAACTCGTCGTGCTACTTGTGGATCACATGATCCTCCATCTCCACCGGAACATAAACCAAGAGGTTCTCACCTTTTTTACAATATAGAATACCATTCCTCATCTCAAAGAATTTGTCTTTGGTGATTTCGAGTGACTTTGAGAGTTTTCTTCTACAATCATAATTCTACGGCTGGGTGCATCGACGTGTATAATTTTCCCACCTGATCGATGCTCAATGATTTTGACAGTTTCCTAACTCTACAGACCATCTTGCGATTCTCGGGTTGACTTCTTTTTCGTCTGAGGTCAATTCCAGAGACTTGCAAACTGTCAAGATTTTGAAATTGATGCCCTGACGTTCCGTCATTCGGTAGATGCTAAGAACTGGCACGGAAATTAGCTTTTTTCCAAGGGCAATTATGAAAAAGCCTTTAATGACACCTTCTGCAGAGATGATGTAACCGACGTACTCAATATCTGTTTGAGCAAATTTGCATTTCTCGATTCTGAGTTGTATTTGATTCTCAACTAGCAAGGAAAAAACTAGTGCTAAGGTATCAAAGTTCTGTTACAAGGTTGCGGAGCCTATCATCAAGTTATCAAGGTAGGCAATAATTTCGCCACCCTTTATTGGCTCTGCAAAAACCATGGATATTAAATGCTGAAATTTGAAAGAAGCTACTTTGAGTTTGAAATATGTCATAAGGTGTTCAAATAATTCAAAAGGAGTTATAAAAGACGTGTATTGAATCAAATCTTCCTTATTCGGAGTGTGGTGGAACACTTCTTTGAGATCGAGAAGCGTGAAGAATCTTTCATCGAGAAGTTTATCTATTTAATCGTCAATGAGTGGAAGAGGGTAATCATTACGTAAGATAACTTTATCCAAAGCTCGATAATTGACACGTAACCTAGTTTCCCCGTTTTTGTCTTTGTCAAAACTATAGGTGAAGCGTAAGGTGATTTGCTTGGGCGAATGATACCTCTCTCTAAAAGCGAGTTTTGAATTTTTTGTAATTCTCCCTTTTCGGAAAATGACAACCTTCTAGGATATAAATAAAAAGGTCGAAAGTCTGTTAGCATAAGTGGTAATTCTGTTCCATCTTAGGTGAATTCGGACGTACCGGCCAAACATAATTATTGACAAATAAATCATTGACCATTGAGCGCGTTGCTTGATGTAGCATAGGATTTATCTCAAGTGAAGATTTACTTCCAGAGTCAATTTCGGAAACATCAATTGCAAAAATTTCAGGGATGTTTTCATCATAATTAATGGTCACATCTGTCAACCCTATGCTGAACAGTTTCAAAGTTCGATAATAATATAATATATAATATATAATCGATGTTTTCATGGTTGAGTTTGGAACAACCAAGATTTTCACAAGTTATATGACCGACTCGGATACTTACAACAATGTCACCCACAATATTCGACTCGCTGTTGTTTATCCCGTTGTCCTTACAGTTCTGTGCCAAAAAAGTATCTAAAGTTGATTCTGGTACAAACATCGCTTTGATGAAGCTCACAGGACTGCCCGTGTCAAGAAAAGAGTCGAGCTAGAGGCTGAAGAGCTCGCCGGAATTGTTGAATTTATTTTCGATGGTTCTGAAGTAGTTGCTGTCATCCTCTGCGTAAGCCTGAGTAGTATTGCTGACCTGCAGCGGCTCCTTCTCAGGGCTTTCCCTGTGAATATGCCCTCCAATAAAAGAACTTAAAAAAGGCACATTTTTCTCTCGCCGGTTTCCTGCACTCACCATAATAGTGACCTAGTTTGCCACAACTGTAGCAGTGCATTTGCGATTTTGGAAGATCCTTCGAGGAGTTCGTCGCTTTCAGGTCAGGATCCACGCTGGACTCCGGTGTAGAGGTGTGTGAAGCTCCAGCTATTGGAGGCTTCTACTTGTTTCTTCTGAGTGTTATTTTCTCAAAGGCGTCGAAAATTTCTTCCTTCTCTTTGAATCCTGGCTTTATTTCTCAAGTTTATGTCCAGGATGCCATCAATAATATAGTCTCGCAGTTCATCCTCTGCAACTGTGATGGAGTTAGCTAGAACTAACTTCTCATGGAAGAAGTAGCTCAAAGGCTCGTTTTAGATCCAGCGTCTTTCTTCGAAGTTTCTTCAGAGTGTCAGTTTGTTCGTTTGGTGACCGAACATTGACCCTAATTCTCTGAATAGTTCTGACGTTCTCATGTTATGTCGTTGTTTGAAATCACTGCTGAGCCTCGCCCTTGAGTTTTGTGGATAACAGAAGACGGGAATGTGATTCATCTAATTTATACGTGATCTCAATAAGTTGAAACTGATTGTTCCGCCTAATACAGTCAAAACTCGTAACATAAAAACCACTCAGAAGATCTTCCAAGGAATGGATGTTCGTTTGGTGGGGTAGAGTTTCTGCTTGGTTTTGAAGTCTTGGAGATAGTGGAAGTGGCTCATTCTATCTTCGAGCTAGTTCCAACTCTCGTTGAAGAAGATCCCATTCTCTCTGGATGAATTCAATCTCTCTTCTGTAGGAGTTCTCAGCATCAAGTGGAGGGTTCCGCGAAGAAGGCAACCTAGCCTGACGGTCCTCATCAAAAGATGGGCATACAGTCCCCGAAGTATCCTCGCTCAATGTATTTCTAGCTACCTCTTTCAAGACAGCAGCTGATAACGAAGACGGCATATTGTCTCGAAAGATGGGCTTTTAGCGGCGTCAGGCTGACACCCGCTTTGATTCGGAAGGGCGTTGGGGAACTATCGCCTAAGGCTAGGGCCTCTGGCGTTAGAGGGCTGCCATACGTTCTTCTTAGGTGACACGAAGGGATCGGACGGTGCCATTTACGGCTGCCATCACGAACTCGGAGATGCGATGCACGAATTCGCATTCCTATACACAATTTTTTTTGTATTCACAAAGCACCTATTCTCACGAACATGCCAATTTTGCACACACGTCGGTATTAGCTTTTCAGAAGGTTGAAGAGCGGAAAAAGGCTCTCTGTGAGTAAGAAATCCAAAAGCGTTGTGTCGGCAATACCCATATGCTGACCGTTAGCATATTTTCTTCAAGGTTTTTGTCTTACGCGTTCACTTATGAGAACTGCAAATCACACCGACGCGTGAGTAAGGCGTTTGACTTCATCCCACTTATGAACTGTGAGGGAAATAAAGGAAAGAGAGACTTGAACTTGAAACTGTTTATTTATATCACATACCAATACATTAGGCTCCTCTAACGATCGGAGAAAGACTGACTCTCTTTTATGCTTTCTTTCATAACGCCACCTACAGTTTTATTGTGGAAAGAATTCGAATTTCAATTACCAACCTAATATAGCAAACTGAACGAGATATCTGATTCGGATTTTCTGCTAAGTACCCTTCCCTTGGATTGTCCTTAATCTAGTGTTTTTTAGCTTGCAAAAACACTAGATATTATTCTAATTTAGGTATAAGCTACGCAAAAACTTATAAAATTTTCATTTACGCTGATAAAGAATAAGTTTTATATATTATTTATGAAACGTTTGACATTTCCTTGATTGACATACTTGGAAACACGTAAATAGGCTAGAAACGAAAAGAGACCCTTTCGAGTAAAACAGGGTATACGGAATGTTTGCGGAATGAATCGTGACGTACTATCGCTTTTTTTGAATGAAAAATAAGTGTGCCGCTTTATTCTAAATATCCTGGTAATCTCGGTTCACAGTAATAAATAAAAAGATATCTTTTTATGGGATAATTATAATGGAAATTTCACTGTAATTATTTGTGGCACTTTGGATTGTCCACAGTAATTCATTCTAATTTCATTCAATAATAAGAATCTAAATTTCTAAAAATTTCAAGCATAATGATGCGAATATGGAAAGAAAGCCAGCGAGATACTTTTGAATACAATATTTGCATTTGAATAAAGCGCAGGAAGAAAAGTGGAGGAGACATCGATCCTGGTTCTTTTGCTTTCCTTTTTTGTTCTGAAGACACGAATATTCGCAAATCGGAGACACGTTTTTTTCATTTCACTTCCGCCTCAGCGCGCACGACGCTGAGCGTCGCGACGCGCGCCCGTTGCTCCAGCTGTTGCGAACAGTTTTGGACGAGATTCCATAAAGTTTTTCGGAGCACAGCAGACTAAGACTGAGCCGCGAAATCGGGAGTGAGCGACGAGGAATGATGAAGGAAAAAGAAGAGGAAGGGGAAAGAGGAAGAAAAGAAGAGATTCCGTTTCTGTTTGCCAAGTGGAAGATGGAGTAACTGAACTGAACGAACTATGAACGTGAGGAAAGCACACGACTCCACTTTTATACGGCGGTACTTTCAAAACGAAAGCGATGCTGCAACGCGAAGGGCAATCCGATAAAGTTCGAGACCAGGAAAAAGAGAATTTGCTCTTCCTTCCTGCGTCGAGTTCTACGGGAACTATCCAAAGAACTCTCGATTTCTTAGTCACGCGAAAAAGTACATATAGCATAAATAGAAAGTTTCTAGGAAACTTTCCTGACAACTATTATTTGATGAAGGATTTGATACTTACTGTATGGAGGATAATACTCAGAATAGCAAAATTATATGGCTATTGCAAACAGTACTGAAATCATAAAGAGCTCATTCAACAGGCGCAGGGAAACAGGCACATTTTTTCTGGATACAAACGGAGGTATACTAGCACCACAACTAATGTGGAATCAAAGCAGACGCACCTGCATCAATTTTTGGTCTTTCTCATATTTCTCTTTGAAACGCTGCCACTTGTTTCCTACGATTTTTTCTCAACACATAATCGGAACACACGCGCAGGTGCCTGATGTATACTGAATAAATCGACCTTCAGGCTACTGTGCAGCATCTTCTGATCATCCCCTTGGACCTTCTCATTGACAACCAAAATGTACGAATGACTTTCACTATCACCCTGGGAGACAAATATCGTTTATTCTGAACCGTGAAAGCAGATTATTTCATAAAACGCAGAAATAAATTGCGCGCTACGTGCGTGGCTCACTTCATCCGCAAGTTTGAGCACGCCTACAGCGCACGTTTTTCGAATCTCGCGCTTTTAACTCTGCGCTCGGAAATGTACTTCTCTCACTACACACACTCGTTCCTTGTACTTTCCTACATACGTATCTCCATTCTGCTTAAGAATTCAATCAAAGCCTCTATTTACAATAGATGCCACGGTCCAAGCAAAGATTTTGGTTTAAAAAGTTAGAATTAAAAATGAAATCAATTTGTTTCTGTTCGCAAAAAAGTAATTAATCCTGAGACTGATCTAATACCTTTCCCTGCCTCCTTCTCGTACACATCCCTTGCTCGAAATTCCTCATGTCGATTTCACTTCCAAATCTTTCCATATCAATTCATTATTTTCCAATGAAACAGCGGGGATGGAACCAAACGAGTTGCGCTTACCCCGAGAGGGATTTGGCTTAATGGTATAATAATGAAAATAATGAATAAAAAGGTCAATAGATTCGTATCGAACCAAAGAATTTTTTATTTTCTTGTATCAAGTGTGAAATAAGTGTCTGAAAGAATTTTCGCTATGAAAAACCTATTTTCCAATTACTGTGAATGAACATAACTTCCGTCCTCATTAATGAACTTTATCAATATTATAGGTCAATCGATTGGTATCGAACCAAAGAATTTTTCATGCTCTTGTATCAACTGTGAATCCTGTGTCTGAGAAAAGTTTCGCTATGAAAAACCTATTTTCCAATTATTATGAATGAACATAACTTGCGTCCTCATTAGTGATATTCATTAATATTGAAGGTCAATGGATTGGTATCGAAACAAAGAATTTTCCATGTTCTTGTATCAACTGTGAATTATTTGTCTTAAAGAAGTTTCGCCATGAAAAATCTATTTTCCAATTACTATGGATGAACATAACTTCCGTCTCCATTAATGACATTTATTAATATTGTAGGTCGATCGATTCGTATCGAACCAAAGAACTTTTCATGTTTTTGTATCAAGTGTAAATTATGTGTCTGAGAAAAGTTTCGCTATGAAAAACCTATTTTCCAATTATTAAAAATAAACATAACTTCTGTCCTCAATAATGATATTCTTTGATATTGAAAGTCAATGGATTCGTATCGAACCAAAGAATTTTCCATGTTCTTGTATCGACTGTGAATTATTTGTCTGAAAGAAGTTTCGCTACGAAAAACCTATTTTTCAATTACTATGAATGAAAATAACTTCCTTTCTTATTAATGATATTTATTAATATTGTAGGTCAATCGATTCGTATCTAACCTAAGAATTTTTCATGTTCTTGTATCATGTGTGAATCATGTGTCTGACAGAATTTTCGCTATGAAAAACTTATTTTCCAATTACTATGAATGAAGATAGCTTCCGTCCTCATTAATGATATATAATAATATTGTAGGTCAATCGATTCGTATCAAACCAAAGAACTTTTCATGTTCTTGTATCAACTGTACATTATGTGCCTGGAAAAAGTTTTCCTATTAAAAACCTATTTTTGAATTACTGTGAATAAACATAACTTCCTTTCTCATTAATGATATTTACTAATATCGTAGGTCAATCGATTCGTTTCGAACCAAAGAATTTTTCATGTTCTTGTATCAAGTGTGAATTATGTGTCTGACAGAATTCCCGCTATGAAAAACTTATTTTCCAATTACTATGAATGAACATAACTTCCGTCCTCATCATTGATATATAATAATATTCTAGGTCAATCGATTCGTATTGAACCAAAGAATTTTTCATGTTCTTGTATCATGTGTGAATTATGTTTCTGGCAGAATTTTTGCTATGAAAAACCTATTTTCCAATTACTCTGAATAAATATTACTTCCTTCCTCATTGATGATATTTAATAATATTGTATGTCAATCGATTCGTATAATCCCAAAGAATTTCTCGTGTTCTAGTATCAAGTGTGAATTAGGTTCCTGTCAGAATTTGCGATATGGAAAACTTATTTTCCAATAACTATGAATGAACATAACTTTCGTCCTCATTAATGATATAGAATAATATTCTAGGTCAATCGATCCATATTACACCAAAGAATTTTCCATGTTCTTGTATCAACTGTGAATTATTTGTTTTAAAGAAGTTCCGCTACGAAAAACCTATTTTCCAATTACTATGAATGAACATAACTTCTGTCCTCATTAGTGATATTTAATAATATTGTATGTCAATTGATTCGTATCGAACCAAAGAATTATTCATGCTCTTGTATCAACTGTGAATCAAGTGTCTGAAGGAAGTTTCGCTATGAAGAACCTATTTTCAAATTATTATGAATGAACATAACTTCCGTCCTCATCATTGATATATAATAATATTCTAGGTCAATCGATTCGTATTGAACCAAAGAATTTTTCATGTTCTTGTATCATGTGTGAATTATGTTTCTGGCAGAATTTTTGCTATGAAAAACCTATTTTCCAATTACTCTGAATAAATATTACTTCCTTCCTCATTGATGATATTTAATAATATTGTATGTCAATCGATTCGTATAATCCCAAAGAATTTCTCGTGTTCTAGTATCAAGTGTGAATTAGGTTCCTGTCAGAATTTGCGATATGGAAAACTTATTTTCCAATAACTATGAATGAACATAACTTTCGTCCTCATTAATGATATAGAATAATATTCTAGGTCAATCGATCCATATTACACCAAAGAATTTTCCATGTTCTTGTATCAACTGTGAATTATTTGTTTTAAAGAAGTTCCGCTACGAAAAACCTATTTTCCAATTACTATGAATGAACATAACTTCTGTCCTCATTAGTGATATTTAATAATATTGTATGTCAATTGATTCGTATCGAACCAAAGAATTATTCATGCTCTTGTATCAACTGTGAATCAAGTGTCTGAAGGAAGTTTCGCTATGAAGAACCTATTTTCCAATTATTATGAATGAACATAACTTCCGTCCTCATTAATGATATTTATTAATATTGTAGGTCAATCGATTCCTATCGAACCAAAGAATTTTCCATGTTCTTGTAATAACTGTGAATTGTTTGTCTGAAAGAAGTTTCGCTATGAAAAACTTATTTCCCAATTACTGTGAACAAACATTACTTCCTTCCTTATTAATGATATTTATTAATGTTGTAGGTCAATCGATTTGTATCGAACCAAAGAATTTTCCATGTTCTTGTATCAAGTATGAATTATGTATCTGACAGAATTTTCGCCATGAAAAACCTATTTTCCAATTACTATGAATTAATATAACTTCCGTACCCATTATTATTATTTATTATTATACCATTAGGCCAGATCTCTTGCCTCGAGCGTAACTCGTTCGGTTCCAGCTCCGCTGTACCACTGGAAAATAGAGGATTGATGTGGAAGGATTGGAAAGTGGAATTGACACGGGAAATTTTAATTGAAGGATATGTATGAGAAGGAAGAAGGGATAGGTAATAGATCAGTCTTAGAATTCATTGCGGGTTTTTTGCGAACAGAAAGAAGCTGCTTCCATTTTTAAATGAGGATGCGGGATTTTTAGTAAACAGAGACTTTAATTGAAATGTTAAGCAGAGTGACTATACAAAAGGCTACTTCGGCAACATGAGTGGTAAGACCTGATTAAAACAATACAAAGCAAAAGTGAGTCCAGACTGTTTCTGCTTTCAAACTACACACTCGTCCTGTGCAACATCGCTCCGACACGCGTCGCTTCCTGATCTCTCTAGCAAACACCCCGTACAAAGAGTTTCGCGAAGCCATCAAAATGATCCACTAAGCGATATCCTTACACGGGCTAATTAGTATCCAAAATCGTTCATTTCAGGCTTCACACTTTTTCTTATATACAATTGCTCTCCAAACATCCCTATCCTGGAATACATCTCTTGCTTCTTCCACATCCATGCATCTTTTTATACAGGATCTTGTGTTTCTACGGCTCTTCATATTTCTTCTCTTGAGGGTCTTGTTCACACATTATATTCATTCCTTCTTTGGTCTGCCTCTGGATACGCTACCGTTCACCCTACCTACATACACTTGCTTTGTTAATCCTTCTTCATCCATTCTCTCAATGTGACCGAACCATATAAGCAAATTTCTTTCACTCTTTTCAAACAGCGTTTCTTCTACACCACATTCTTTGAGAAACCCACTCATTACTCACTTTGTCCATTAACGTTTTACCGCACATATTACGCAGAAATTGCATTCCGATCGCGTTGAGTTTACTCTTGTCCTTTTCTTGATACGTCC
>WSXT02119493.1:0-10981 GCA_011762715.2 Neuroterus valhalla | reverse complement strand
AGATAACTATAAACAATAATAATTTGTTTGAACAATTATTTTTGTTAAATTAAATTAAATATTAACTTGCTTCTAGTGAAAAGTGGGCAAAAAATTGAAAATTTCAGAAAAAACCGCAACTTTGTAGCATTATTCTAGAAGAATATTGTTAGAATTATTATAAAATTGTTTGAACAATTATTTTCGTTAACTTCAATTAATTATTACTTCACTTCCACTGAAACGTTGAAAAATCAACTACTTGGGTAAATGTTAAACTCTTTTGTTGGAATATAAATTTTGCTGTTGAGGGTGCGATATTTTAATACAAAATTTACCTCTGGTTGAAAATGTAACTATTTCGTTGAAAATCAATTTATCTTGTTTTGGTGAGGGTTCGAGTATTTATTTGAACATTGATTGAAAAAATTAAACTATTTCTTTGAGATGTTATATACTCTGAGGAAAATTCTGATTTTTTGTCGAAAATTGGTCTTTATCGTTGAAAATTAATCTTCTTCGCATACAATACATCTACTCCACTTGAAGATTCATCATTTTACCTGAGAATTCATCAGTCTGGTTGGAAATTAATTTCATGTACTAAAAATTCAACAATTTTAATGAAAATTTGTCTTTTTGGATTGGAAATTCAATTGTTTCGTTGGAAATTCACAGATTTCATTGAGAAATCTATTTTTTGGTGGAAAATTATTTTTTTCTTCGAAAGTCAATTCTCTTGTTTGGAAATTCTTCTTTACGGTTAACAATTCAAGTTATGCAGTAGAAAATTTTTCATTTTACTCGAAACCACATCTTGTTGATAGCACTAATGTTTGGTTAAAACATTAATTTTTCGAATCAAATTGTTACTTTTCCATTTCTGGTTAAAGATGATAATTTTTATATTTCAAAATTCAACCAATTTACTCAAAAATTGTATTTTTTTGGTTGAAAATTATTATCTAGTCAAAATTTTAACTATCTCAGTTGAAAACTCGTCTTTCTGATTTGAAACTCAACTAATAAAATTGAAAATTACCCATTTTTTATTGAAAATTTATTATTTGAAAAAAATGTAAGAACTTATTTGAAAGTTGGTTTTTCTTATGTTGAAAGTTAGTTTTTCTATTACAAGCAATTTATTTTTCAAACGGAAAATTTAACTCATTCAAATTGAAAATTTCATAGCTGTAATTCAAATTTCATTTTTTGACTAAACATCAATTTTTTCCAGTATTCAAACTTTGGTTTCTGTTTGAAAATTCAACTCTTCCAGTTGAAGATTCTTCGTTTTAGTTGAATTCTCTCTTGTCTGGTTTGAAATTAGTTTTTCAAACTAACAAAGTTACTGCTCTATTCTTGGTTCAAAAAATGATTATTTTTTCAGTTCAAGATTCAACTATCTTGTTGAGCTTTGTATTTTTTTGTAGAAAATTAATCTGTTTATTTGCAAATATATCTTCTCGTTTAGATATTCACATCCATACTTAAAAATTGAAGTGCTTGATTTAATTTTTTATCATTTTAGTTGAAAATTCATCTTCCTGGTTTGAAATTTAACTGTTCCAGTTGAAGATTCATAATGCTGTTTGGGAATTCATCACTTTGGCTGAAAAATCAGTGAAATTATACAAATCTTTCAGTTTCAGAGGCCAAAGAAATATGCAGTGACGATACAATTTTATTGGGCCTAAACCAACCCCGGTTCCAAAAATGTTAACCGGTTTCCCAAATCTTCAAATTTATTTTTCTTCATAAAGCAAAGAATTTCAGTTATGGTCCTCATTTTCTGTAAATGAAAGGAAACCCCACTTATGAAGAATTTTGAGAAGTTCGTGTAAGTATATAAGGAATATTCTCCACAATCATCGTTTCGAACTATATCGCACTTATCGCTTATCTCATTTGTCCTTCCAAATTATCTGCATTTCACAACTTATAACTCATCACTCAAGGTTTTTAAGATTATATATCTACAAAGGCTAAGATCAGTAACTTTTTACGATAAATGATAATGCTCCTTTAGGGTAGAAAAAATAGGTACAAGTTCTAAAATTTATTATCAGGAAGAATAGGCATTAGGGAAATACAGGTTATTGTAAAATGATAAGTCTCGATTTTAATACATGAATTTGTTTGCTTGAGACACTTTTATGAAAAAATTCAATTGTCATTCTCTCAATAACTTCAATAAATGTTTCTACGATTTTTTTAAAAATTTGTTATTCGAAAAAACCGCATAAAATTTATCCTCAATTTGTGGAAAATAGAACAAAATACAACACAAATATCTCCGACAATTAGGATTATTCTAAAATATGAACTAAAATATTGCAAATTATAAAGTACGCAGAAAGGAAATTTCAAAAATAACAACTGGAGATAAAAATGGGCAAATGAAACTTTGATTGCAATGTCTTTTGAAATGAAATTGTTCAGAAAAACCTTGGAAGATTCACATTCAAGATTTTTAATTCAGAAATCAGTCCTGAAAGAGATAATTCGTGAAGAATAAAAGATCCCGAAATTAACTTTGAAAAATAATTGAAAATAACGAAAATTAGAAATCTGAATTCAAAAACTGATTGAAAAATATCAACATCTCAAATCTGATGTTTGAAGATTATAGTTTTAGGAAAATGTTGAGCTTTTGGAATGTGAAGATTAAAAATTGAAATTTTTGAAATTACAAATTCGAGTAATTCAAAATAAACACTCAGAAGTTTCTGAAACTTGAAATTGAAAAAGGGTAATTTATAAATTGGAATTTTGGTAATATTTTCAATTCAATTTTAGAAATTTTGGAAATCCGAAAGAAAGATCAAGACATTTTGAAATTAAAAATGGAAGTATTTGGTAATTCGAAATTTTTATTTTCATAATTTCTTTAATTTAAGTGAACAATTAAGTATATTTGAAACTCGAAATTAAAATTTAGAAATTCTTGACATTGCAAATGAAAATAAAAAATTTTCGAAATTAGAAAACGTCTTATGGAAAATCTCCACGTTTTGAACCCTCTGAGTCAGAAAAAACGATTTTTAGGAAGGTGCTGTCTGTCTGTGGTCTGTAGTCTGGAATCTGTATACTCCATAACTTCAGAAAAAATGATCATATTGGATTGTGCTTAGGCAAGAATCTTTGCCAAATTGTGCCTTTTCAAGAATTAGAAATTGTAAGTACAATTCCTTGTATCACTTAAAAATTGAAACTATTTATCCCAATCGTTTTTTTCGGTAAAAACGAAATTGTCAGAGTTATGGGATTTTCAAAATTCAAAACTATAAAAGAACATGAGAATTTTTAGCCAAATAACGCAAGATTGAAATAATTTAAAAAATCTGACAGCACATTCTCATCGCGCGCCTAGGGCGCGCATCTTTCAGATCACGCGCTTCGCGCTTGGTTATGAATTTACCTCGCGCTACGCGCTCGACCTTTGTACCTCCCTACAATTGTATATAGAGCTTGTGAAACTCGAAAACGAAATGTCGACTACTTTAATTTGATGAGTGTAATTTTTCTTCTGTTAAAGCTTCTTCGGCTTTAAAGAATACATTCTCATCGCGTGTCTCGTGCCGCGCACTCGATAAAACTTTGTCTAAGGCGGTAGCGCTGTTTTGTTGCCTAATTTTTTTCACATGTTGTGTAGTTTTTCTAGGAATTCAAGTTTTCAATTTTTAATTTTATTTTTTACGATTGAAAGAAAAACTATGCGTCCAATTTGATAAAATTAACTTTTTGATAGGACAAGCAGTTTTGCTTCATTTATAAAAAAGCATATAAAAAATGAATAAAATGAACTATTGCACAATCGACACAAGCTTAGGAAAAATCAAATAGACGCTAGTTCTTTACTTGGAAAATATTTTCAAATGCGTTAACAAATTCTTCAACAGGATAAGTAGTGTTCATTTCAATCAGGAAAAATAACTATAAAAACGAAGTAGTAAAATTTTTGAAAAAATGACTAATGCTAACACAGAAGATTGATAGAGAAAATTTGTTCACCCGAAAAATATCTGTGAATTTGTTATAATTTTTCCCATTGGACGCGTAGTTTTTGCTTTAATCGTAAAAATTGAAATTTTAAATTTAAAAATTGACTTTCTAAAAAAACTACACAACACGTGAAAAAAATTAGGCAACAAAGCTTCTGCACTGTTTTGGATAAATTTTGATCGAGTGTGCAGCGCGAGACACATTATGAGAATGTATTCGTTAAAGCCGGAGAAGCTTTAACAAAAGAGAATTACACTCATCAAATTTAAGTAGTCGACATTTTGCTTTTGAGTTTCACAAGCTTTCTATACAACTGTAGGGAAGTTCAAAGGCCGAGCGCGTAGCGCGAGGTAAATCCATAACCGAGCGCGGAGCGCGAGGTAAGATTACTATCGAGCGTGAAGCGCGCGACCCGTAAGACGCGCGCGATGAGAATGTACCCGCACATTAGGCAGATTTTTTATTTTTCTTACACAATAAATCATTTTCATTCCACTGAATATCCAATTTTATTATGATGACACGCAGCTGACGTATATAGCCAACATGAGCGGAATTATTCATAATATGTTTTTCTTTTAATTCAAAAATCATTTTTGGTAGTAAATTGCCCTATTCATTTGAACAAATTTAATTGTTACTTACACGAATTTGAGTAGTTATTGTAACAAAGATTTTCATTCCACATTAACAGCCTTTAAAGGTAAGATTATCATTTTCTGTCTGTTTAGGTAACAAAGCTCTGCATTTTATCTCGACGAGATTGAAAAGTAAGAAAAACGAGATCCATTGATTGTCATCGTAACAAAAATATTTTCTTATCACAGTTACAGGAAAAATTTGGTATCTTTAGCAGTGAATAGTTGAGTTATGCTAGGGACAAACAGGAAATTTCTCTCCCAAATATAATTCGCCGACAACTACCACTGAGAACCTTCCCAATAAAAAAGGATTCAGGAAAGCAGTCCTATTAAATGTTATTTTGAGTCACAAATTGACATTTAGTGTCTATTTGGACGGGATGTAAGCAGCCCTTCGGCCATAACTAATACAACTATAGTCATACCGAGGATTACACGCTCGTGTCTGCCGGGTCAAGATCATCCAGTGGCCATTAAGGGAATATACGTTCCTCACCTCGTAATCCGTCGACAGTCGACACATGACCCAACTGACCGGAAGGAGGTCCGCTCGTCACGGACATGGACCTGTTCGGAAGTGCCTCTCTATCATCCTCGACCTGGAGAATGACCGGGCTGACCCATCCACGCGATGGTCGAACCGATCGTGATCCGAGCAGAACGAACGTGACCTAGGAAACTCGTTCAGCGTACGACCGTTACTGATCATCCCGAAGGAAGACTTCCGGAACGACCAGTTCGATAACTGTCCAACCGGTGTGACAGGAGCGTTTTTAATAAATTTTAATTGAGTGGGAACAGGCTATGACCCATAGCGCGTGTTGCCAATCGTGTCCTGTCAATTTTTTCACGGCTCATTCCTTCAGATTTCCTGTTCTGGAACTAGTTAGATACTTGGTTTGCAAAAGCGAGTGTCCAGATCTAGACTGCACGATTCCAATGACCCTAGGATCCCATCAAGTGATCTCGATGACCGACGGGGTTCTAAATAGTGGTACCAAATTTATCTTCGGGAGTATCTCGAGCTCTTACAAGGATCATCCAACAGATAGAAATCTCTAAAAGGAAAGGTGCAATTGTGTCGGCAGTTTGTACGCGTAATTGCTTGACGTGAGGGAGAAGGACAATTTGAGGCCTTCGGATATAGTTTCTGGTTTTGTTGGTTGCAGGTCCAGGGGTAGTTATTCTCCTTCATAAGGGGTCAATTATCTTCAGGCCTTTTCTGGCAGAAGAATAGATTTTATTGAGAAAATACCAGATTAATTGTAAGACTTTTATATAATTTTTTGAGGAACGTTCATATTCAGTGTTTGTTGAGCAAGAAGAAGATTTAAATTTTCATCAGACGTTCATCATTTACGGACCCCAAAGCGACCCCAAGCCACAAAACAGAAAACTAATATTAGTACTGAGAGTCACAAAAAGCCAAGAAAAATTTATAAAAAAAAATATAAAAAATCGTAGAAAAAGTCCGAGTTTCGCGATTCAAACTTTTTTCTAAATCTAATAACAGTAACATATCGAATGTGTGAAAATTAGTTGGAAATTTTGTGAAATGCAAGAAGCTGCATTTGCGTTAAATCTACAGGTCGTAAACTATGCTCGTAAAATTTTTTACCGGTGTCATATATCTCTCCCTAGACTCCCAATGCTAGCGCATTAATCAGGCAAGGTATCATACGTCAATGCTAGTAAGAGTATACTGGGATGGTTAAAGCATCTCTTTCATGTCGCAAGAGGGGATAAACAATGCTCGTAATAATTTCAACCGGTATCATATCCTGAAGTCAATAACGCTTTTCATCGTCACGGTAACAAAATACTTTTTGTGGATTAGGTCTCTACGCACAAAATTTCTCTACCCTCGCATAAGGAACTTCGTGCCTTCTGCGTTTCACTTGACACGTCCACTTTTTTTACTTCTATTACGAAACGATAATTTAAAAAAAATCAAAAACCGTAAGAATAATCCGATTTTTGCTATTCAAACTTCGTTGTAATGCTAATAAAAATAACATGTCGAAGGTGTAAAAATTGGTTGGAAATTTTGTGAAATGCAAGAAGGTGCATTTGCGTCAAATATATAGATCGTGAATGATGCTCGTAAAAATTGTAATTGGTGTCATATATCTCTCCCTAGGCTTTCAATGCTAGCGCATCGATCAGGCAAGCCATCATATGTCAATGCTAGTGAGACTATACTGGGATGGTTAACGCATCTCTTCCATGTCGCAAGAGGGCGTAAACGATGCTCGTAAAAATTTCAACCGGTATCATATTCTGAAGTCAATAACGCTGTTCAGAGTCACGATAGCAAAATACTTTTCGTGGATTAGGTATCTACGTACAAAATTTCTCTACCCTCGTATAAGGAACTTCGTTCCTTCTGCGTATCACTTGACACGTCCACTTTTTTTTTAACTTCTATTACGAAGCGATAATGAAAAAAGATATCAAAAATCGTAAAAATAGTCCGAGTTTTGCGATTCAAACTTTGTTATGAAGTTAATAACAGTAACATATCGAATGTGTAAAAATTGGTTGGAAATTTTGTGAAATGCAAGAAGCTGCATTTGCGTGAAATCTATAAGTCGTAAACGATGCTCGTGAAAATTTAAACTGGTGTCATATATCTCTACCTAGATTCTCAATGCTAGCGCATCGATCAGGCAAGGTATCATATGGTAATGCTAGTGAGAGTATACTGGGATGGTTAACGCATCTCTTTCATGTCGCAAGAGGGTATAAACGATGCTCGTAATCATTTCAACCGCTATCATACCCCAAAGTCAATATCGCTTTTCAGCGTCACGGTAGCACAATACTTTTTGTGGAATAGGTATCTACGCACAAAATTTCTCTACCCTCGTATAAGGAACTTCGTTCCTTCTGCGTGTCACTTGATATGTCTACTTTTCTTTACTTCTATTACAAACGATAATAAAAAAAGATATCAAAAATCGTAAAAATAATCCGAGTTTTGCGATTCAAACTTTGTTCTGAAGTTAATAACAGTAACATATCGAATGTGTAAAAATTGGTTGGAAATTTCGTGAAATGGAAGAAGCTGCATTTGCGTGAATTCTATAGGTCGTAAACGATGCTCGTGAAAATTTTAACTGGTGTCATATATCTCTTCCTAGACTCCCAATGCTAGCGCATCGATTAGGGAAGGTATCATATGTCAATGCTAGTGAGAGTATACTGGGATAGTTAACGCTTCTTTTCTATGTCAAAAGAGGGCGTAAACGGTGCTCGTAAAAATTCCAACCGGTATCGTATTCTGGAGTCAGTAACGCTTTTCAGCGTCACGGTAGCAAAATACTTTTTGTGGATTAGGTATCTACGCACAAAATTTCTCTTCCCTCGTATAAAAGGAACTTCGTTGCAAAAAATTAGAATCCTTCAAGTAAATTCGCTCTTGAATATCAAATTGTAAATCCTTCATCATTTTTAGAAATAAAATAACTCTGAGTTATTTTTTTTAACGAAAAATTTCTCCCCGAAATTCTCCGGTCTATGAAAAAAATGTCTAGTTCCAAGGCAAATTATATTTGTTGAAGAAATTTTTCGTTCGTAATAAAACATTTATTTCCAAAAATCATACATCCCAAGTAAATATTATATTTTTTTACAACAATTTCTCATATAATTAGAAAATATAGCAAGCCCGAGTTTCTATGAATTTGGAAAAGGGAAGTTAAGAATTCGATGTTAATTCGCATAAAAAAATGAAGTTTCCAAATTTAACACAAAAAATATCTTCTGAAATTCCTGTTCAAAGTCTTAAATTTCCGGTTCCGATTCTTTATGAGAATTATCTTCACAATTTTAATCCAATTGGAAAATTTCTTACTAAAAATTGCTACTCAAAGTAAACATTATAGTTCTTTACGTAAATACCCTCTGTTGAACCCAAAATAAATTTTTTCATTGGAATTACATCTGATCACGTAGACCTATGATTTTTTACGGAAATCCCGTGTCCAAATTCTTGATTGTAATTCTTCCAGAAAATTATGTACTGCAATTTCCTATTTCAAAGTGAAACTTACAATTCGTCACGGAAATTCCTTCTCCGAAACTCTAAATTATATTACTTTACTGGAATTCTATGTCGCAACCTAAAATGAGCATTCTTGTCGGAACGATAAGGCCGCCAACGGTAAGGTTCTATCTCAGCGATCAGAGCAACGAGGTTCTATCTTTATCAAAATCCAAAAAGGTACTATCTCGTCGGCCAATTCAAAAAAGGTTCTATCTCGGCGGCCAGTGCAAAAAATAATAATAATAGAATAGTAGAATAATAGAACCTTGTTGCACGGAACGCTGAGATAGAACGTTTTTGCATCGGGCGCAGAGATAGAACCTTTTTGCATTGGCCGCCAACATAGAACCTTTTTGAATAGGCCGACGCGAGATAGTACCTTTTTGAATTTTGATCCAGATAGAACATTGTTGCTTTGATTGCTGCGATAGGACTTTATTGTTTGCGGCCTTCGAAGTGAGCACAACTGTAATTAAATTTTTTTTCCTATTTCTCTTATTTATCCTCAGTCCCAATTAGGAATTATAAATCTTCTAGTCAATTCCCTTTCTCATAGTCAAAAATCTAAGTTTTTCCTAAAATCCTCTGTCCCATCAGAGGGTTATACATTTTTCAGAAAATTTGCTGCGCCAACTTGAAATTGTTTCAATAAAATTGAAAGGGGAAAGCTAGAATTTTAAAGGAATGTTAAGATGCCAAAGGAAAAAAAACCTCCAAAATCAACAAAAACATTACCTTAAAAAATTCCCGTTCATTAGGAAAAATTTCCGGATGAATGTCAAATATTAATTCTTAAGGAAATCCTCTATATTCCAGTGTAAATCTAGAAAATTCGTAGATCTATTTCAGAATTATAAAGCTATCGGAAATTTCTGTACAAAAAATTAAAGAGTTTTTAGAATCAAAAGAGTAAAAATTATATTCATTCACTGCAAAAAAAATGTTCAAAATGCTCCCCCCCCCCTTTGATTTTTCATCCAAAATGAACTCGTCTTTTCTTTTCCGGTTTTAAAAATGTGTGACAAAGCACAATCCAATATGATCATTCTTTCGGAAGTTATCCAGTATACAGACGACGACGACGACGACAACAACAGACAGACAGACGCAAACGTAAAAACTGCTTTTTCGGAATCAGGAGGTCTCAAAACGTGGAGATTTCATAAATTCCTAAGTATAAATTCATAAGTTGCAACTTGAAATTATAATTATTCACAAATCCCCTGCCTCATCTCTAATTATAACTCTTGTAAAAAAGGTTTTGCGTAAAAGTGCCAAATTTCAATATAGAGGAATTTTTAGTCGACAGAGCTATATGATTATACCAAGATGAGTACCTTATATTTACTCTTTAAACTTGCCATGAAATTCAATTTCCAACCAATAATAATTCGTTTACAATGATAAACGTAAACGAGTTACGCTCACCTCAAAAAGGATTTGACCTGATGGTATAATAATAAAAATAATAAAATAAAATAAATAATAAAATAGTAAGCATAGGAGGATTTTGAAAATTCCCAAACTGTGATGTCGATTTTCCCAGATCATTTGGAACATGACGTCAAAAAAATCTGCAAGCGTAACAGCCCCTCAAAAAATCATAAATCTCCGAAAGGTAGGAAACAAGGCGGGATTGTTAAAAACATTCGAAAGTCGAAGGGGTTCTCGCTCATCGGAGCGCATTGACGTAAGTACCCCTTCGCTCTATGGGGTACTTAGACTAATCTAGCAATCGATCTTGGGGTCTGGGTCAGAAGCCACAGCTGCCTCGAAAGAAGAACGATGACGTCACGACAAAGAGATCACACCGAAGAGGATGCTTCCTCTGATTTGAGTTTGGTTTCCCACCCTTGCTTCCAGCATCCCTTTCGTACCCAGCTGCCGTTCTTCCTTACGTTTGTTTCTTCGCCTCTCTTCTTCCTTCCTCGAGATTAAAGTGTATGTTTATATCCCATCGAGCCATTGTTTCTCGTCTGAGCTGTATTCCTGGTGTCTATTATTAAGACTCGAGATTACCCACCGGTCCCAACAATGGACCAGTAGTGATTTCAATTTCTACTGCTTGGGCTATTAAGTCGCAGTGGCTGACAAATATACAGGTGGAAGATGGACTAAAAGCAATTAAAATTAATGAACGAAATAAGTGATGATGTTTTTTTGATTGCAGTACTTTTTACATTCTCATGATAATGCGAAGGTATTGGTTTTATGTGAAAATTAACTTTCGCGGAATTTATGAAATCTCCACGTTTTGAGACCTCCTGATTCCGAAAAAGCAGTTTTTACGTTTGCGTCTGTCTGTCTG
>WSXT02119471.1:0-10981 GCA_011762715.2 Neuroterus valhalla | reverse complement strand
AAATCAAAAAAAATCAGGTTCCCAATTATCTGTAAAGAAAAGTGAAAAGCTCCCATAATTATTTGTAACCGTTTTGCTTTTGTGTAATTTACTGGAAAAATAATATTAATTGCAGGGAACAGAAAGCACGATTAGCAAATCGACAGCTGGTTCCTCAAAAGATTCAAAAAGGTCGAAAAAATCAAAAAGCAAAAAGGAAAGTGAACCGGATCGTTCAGAAGACGAATCGGAATCGTGTTTGAAACATTTTCCATCGAACTTTTTGCCCGAACTTGTGCATGCTAATGAGGTTTATTTAGAAATTTGGAAAGATAAGGACGAATCTATGAATCAAGGGCAACGACCTTATGTTGATATGATTGAAGCTGAGAAAACTAGGGAAATCGAAGATGAAGTCCGAGTTGTGGTTGATCATACTTTAAGAGGTAAATTATTCTGTAAATATAATTATTGTCTTAATAGTTGAGACATTGTTCACTTACGAGCAATTTAGAATTGATGGAAAATTTCTAAAATCGATTGTGTAATCACAAATTCGAAATGAAGTAAATAATTTCAAAATTGACAAAATTAAGAAGAAACTGCAAATGGTATTTGATTAATCATAAGGACCATCGAAATAAAGATAATTTAATAATAACAAACAGAAATTTGGATCAATTTTTTGTAGAAAATTTTGGAAGAAAAATTTGTTTCTCAAGTTCTCACGCATCATTGACACTAAAAATTAAAAATTGTGTTTCAAGAATTGAAGGAACCCTCATTCTAAAATACCAAACCATAAAATTGATTTATTAATAACAAACAGAAATTCGAATCCATTTTTTTGTCGGAAATTTTGGAAAAAAAAATTTGTTTCTCAAGTTCTCACGCATCATTGACACTAAAAATTAAAAATTGTGTTTCAAAAATCGAAGGAACCCTCAATCTAAAATAACAAACCATAAAATTAATTTAATAATAACAAACAGGAATTCGAATCAACTTTTTGTCAAAAATTTTGAGAAAAATTTGTTTCCTCAAGTTCTCAAGTTGACAGTAAAATTTAAAAATTGTGTTTCAATAATTGAAGTAACCCTTAATTTAAAATACCAAACCAAAAAATAATTTAATAATGACAAACGAAAATTTTAATCCATTTTTTCCAAAAACTTTGTAAAAAAATTGTTTCTCAAATTACCACGAATTATTGACGTTAAAAATAAAAAATTGTGTTTCAAAAATTAGAGAGACCTTTTATCTAAAATATTAAACCATAAAATTAATTTATTAATAAGAAACAGAAATTCGAATCAATTTTTTGTTGGAAATTTTGAAAAAAAAATTTTTTCTCAAGTTCTCACGAATTATTATTATTATTGTTTCAAACTAATAATTTTATAGCTGTGAATGATTTTGAAAATAGAGCTTCGGTTTACAATGCCATAGAGGCATATCTATAAAAATATTAATTCATAATTTTTTACTCAGGTGATATAGAGGCTCTCCAAATAGCTCTCGACAGAGATAAAGGTTTTAAAGGAAGAAGATTGAAAAAGACACAAAAACGGATTCGTCGGAGTGGAAAGAAAAATAAAAGGAAAAAGGAGAAGGATCTCACTCCTGATAGATCCTTAGAGTCCCTTTTTGAGGAACTTCTCATCAATGGGATCATCAAGCTACATCCGGAAGTGAAACTTGGTAACTTCAAGGGAGAAAAATCGTTTGCTAATTTTGAACTTAGGGGAAAAGACAAGGACCCCTTCCCAGCTTTAGGTAAACATTCTAAATAGTTAATCAAGGAATACTTTTCACAGAACATATATTTATATTGTTCTGGTTCCTGCTTGTTTCCAAAACTTTGAATTGTTCGATTTTTCTGATATTTAAAAAAAAACTTGAAACATGAAACATGAAAACGGAAAAATGAAACTAGGAAGCTTAAAACCTGTGTTATTTTTAGTACTTGAAATTTCAGATTATTTGGAGGAAGGCAAAGCTGTTACATTTTTAATTGAAATTCCTAATACGCTTTTTTCAGTTCAGGAGGCTTATAGTTTAAATGTTCCATTTCTGTTGACTTTTACGATTCGTCCAACTTTCAAATTCATCAAATTTGAGTTGTGTAATTTGAATACGTCAGGACTCCACATTTTTTTGTTATTACAAATTACTTACAAATTTTGCACTGTTTAACTATGAATGCATGCAATGATAAATATTATTTCTTTTCGAATTTATAGAAAACATTGAATTTCGAATGTTACAATTCGAACGTCTTCATTTCTGAGGAGCTTTGAATTTGAAATTTTTCATTCAAAATCGTGCCAATACAAAATTTATAAATTTTGAATAAATCAAATATATCATAACACGATTAATTATCAATATTAATAATTTTAGGAGACATAAGGCAACTTATAACAGAATACTGCATTCTTCCGTTAGGAAATGATACTGTTAGAGAACATGCTCCACTCGTAAGATCAGTTTTGATAGCAGGCTCCCATGGAAGTGGAAAAAGAATGATAGTAAATGCAATTTGTACTGAAGTGGGAGCTACTTTGTTTGACATAACGCCAGCTAATATTGCTGGTAAATATCCAGGAAAGTCTGGTCTGATTATGTTACTGCATCTAATATCCAAGGCAAGATTCGACATCTCATTCGAGATAATTAATTAATCTTAAAACTTGATTCTTATTCATTATTTTTCTTCAACAGGTTTCGAAACTGTTGCAACCATCTGTTATTTTTATGGATGGAGCAGAGAAACCATTTGTGAAGAAAGTTCCAAAAACTGATAAGTCTGATCCAAAACGTCTGAAAAAAGATTTGCCTAAGTTGGTGAAAAATATTACTAATGAAGAAAGAGTCATTTTCATTGGAACTTCCAGCTTTCCTTGGGAAGGAGATCAAAAACTTTTGTATCAAACCTATGATAAAGTTATTTTCATTCCACGACCAGATTATGGTTCCATGTCTCTTGTTTGGAAGGAATTACTTTATAAAGTAAATTAATAAATAGATTAGATTAGACTAGATTTTCACTCCATGTATACCTATTGAAGAAATAATTCTATCTAATAATTATTTTCAGTATTCTGGAATCAGCAGACAATTTGACACATCTGGAATGGCAAAAGTTTGTGATGGTTATACGATTGGGACTGTTATTTCTGCAATAAATGAAGTAAGATCAATTCAGATTAAGAAATAATGTTCTATAAGAAAAAATGTTAATTTAAACTTAATGGCTTTTTAAAGAATGTGTTTATGTATATATAATCTCATCCCATAACTTAACTTAACTTAAGTATAACGCTTGAAATCTTCTTTTACGTCTAGAAAAAGCATGAATTCCAATTGATAAACATTTTTATTTTAGGTAATGACAACAAAAAGAATGGTGCAATTAAGAGTGCATCCATTAACACATGGTGAATTGGTAAATGCTCTCAGTTCGAGAAATCCTGTATATCGAGAAGAAGAAGAAGCTTTTCTCAGTATGATTCCAAAAATTATATTTTTAAGAATTTATAGTTTTAAATATTCATTCCATAGTGAATTATTTCTATACCTTATAAAAGGTGTCCCATAACTCAGGCGAGATTTGATCAATGATCGGATGTGAAGACCTTTGACTCCAAATAAGCCCATTGGATAAAATCCAAGGGTGTCGAATAGGGAAGTCCAAATATGCATTAGAAATTTTTTTTTCGAATTTTTATGCAAAACGCCCGGAAATCTGTTCGAATCCACAAAAAAATTATTGCTTTTTTTTTTTTGCTAAAAAAGAAATATTTAGAGGTGGCGCAAGCCCCATGATGTTTAACAGGTATTTCCCATAAAAAAGACGTTTTTGTAAATTTTATTCAGAATTCTCAATATTAGATGAATCGAGTTCGGAATTCACCATTTCTCTTCACAATTAGTCACAGAATGCGAATAAAATATTACTTTTCAAATATCACCCCCATAAATTTGTTTTATAGGGTCCCGAAAAACCACCATAAATGAAAAAATGTATTTTTCGAATTTTTGGGCGATAATTATGTTTTTTTTGCGGTTTTTTTTCACGCAAATTGTTTCAAATACATGAAATACTACTTCATACTGATAATCAGATGTTTATTCAAATTCTTCAAACAATTTATTATTGTTTCCAACCTATTTTCAACGTTTCAATAAGTGAGGTTATAAGCAATCACAAATGACAAAAATAATTGTTTAAACAATTTTTCATTAATTATAACAATATTCTCTCAGAATGATGCTACCAAGTTGCGGTTTTTTCTGAAATTTTCAACTTTTTGTCCACTTTTCACTTGAGGTGAGTGAATTTAATTTAGGAAAAATAATTATTTCAACAAACTTTTAATGTTTGTAGGTATCTTCTTCTAGATTAATACTACATAGTTGCGATTTTTCCTGAAATTATTATTACCATTATTACCATTGCTAATAATATTTTATTTGTATTGTATTGTTTTAAGTAAATTCTTTTTGTTCTTTTTCCAATGTTAAAAAAAAATAATTAAAACAAAAAAGGTGAATTCATTCAGTGAAATTTGAATTTCGAATTTCCTACTAAAATTATGGATCTTCAACGCAAAAATTGAATTTTTAAGAAAGTAGTTCAATTTTCAACCAAAGAGTTGAATTTTCGACCTACAAACATACATTTTCTGTCAAAAATATGATGGTTGATATTTAAAAAAAATGTTTCATTCTGGATAAGAAAAAATCTAACTTAACCATCAATTAAATCAATTAAATCTAATTCAGTCTAATTGAATTTCATTCGAATTCCATTCAGTGCAAAGTTAAACATTTCAGAAAAAACTACAACTCTCTAGCACTTATCTAAGAGGAAATGTTCATAAACAACAATGAATTGTTTAAATAAGCATGTTTGTTTACTCGCATTAATTATTACCATACTAAGTGAAAAGTGGACAAGAAGCTTAAGAGTTTAGAAAAACCCTCAACTTTTTAGTACTAATCTAAGAGAAGAAAGCCATAAATAATAATAATTGGTTCAAACAATTATTTTTGTTGAATCAAATAAAACGTTAACTCACTTCAAGTGGAAAGTGGGCAAAAAATTTAAAATTTCAGAAAAAATCGCAAGTTTCTATCATTAGGCAAAGGAAATATTATAAGCAATGGTAATAATGTGTGTAAACAATTATTTTAACATGAATTAATTATTACTTTAATCTGATTAAAAAGTAAAAAAAAGTTAAAAATTTCAGGAAAAACCGTAACTATGTAGTATTAATCTAGAAGAAGATACCTATAAACATTTAAAATTTGTTTGAACAATAATTTTTGTTCAATTAAATTAAATAATTACTTCCCTCCAGTGAAAAGTAGACAAAAAGTTGAAAATTTCAATAAAGAAACCGCAACTTTGTAGCATTATTCTAAGAGAATATCGTTATAATTAAGGTTGTACTAGAGCGATGTTAAGTGTTGTCATTGTGGTATAACTGTGCCCTATCATTCAACATTGCATTTCAAATCCGCTGCCAATATCACGCGATCAAAATTGAACTCAACCAGCGAGCGACGTGAAAGAGGTTGCCATCGTTCTCGAGTACGAGAGTCGAATTTCGTGAATTTGCAAATTGAATCCTGAATTACTTTTCTCCTGCCGACAAAATCATTCTGAAACTTCGCTTACTACATTTTAGAGGCTTACATTACAATATGCTTGATTTTCAAGTCGATCCTATTACTACGAATAATTTTTTCAGTGTAGAAAAAAAAATCCACGCGCTGCCATAAGAGCCCATGTATTTCTACTCAATTTTAAAAGCTTATATCTCGACACCCAGCGACAAGATTTTCTTTAAATTTAGTAAGGTGGCGTAAGGTACCATAAACTTTATGTAAACATTTTTATCGAATTCTGATCACTTGGATCTCGCTCCAGTACAACCTTAATAACAAATTGTTAAAACAATTATCTTTGTCAACTTTGATTGATTTTTATCTTGCTCTAACCGCAACGTTGAAAATAAGTTGAGAAATCCAGAAAAAACCTTGACTTTCTAACCCTTTTCTAAGAGAAAGTTGCTGAAAACAATAATAAGTTGTTTAAAGAATTTAAATAAGCATCTACTTTTCAGTCTGAAGTATTATTTCATGTATTTGAAATAATTCTCGTAAAAAAATCATAATTATCACCAAATACTCGAAAAACCCATTTTTTCACTTATAGTGGTTTTTTGGGACCCTATAAAACAGACTTATGGGGGTGATATTTGAAAAGTAATATTTTATTCGCATTCATAACCCTATTCTACGTACTTTATATTGAAAAAATATATTTAATACTTAATTAAAAAATTACTTAATTAAAATCACTTCGCTTTTTTCGCAGCTTGGTTCTCAAAGACGCCCACCTGTAGGAAAAGACAAAGAATTATCGAGCTTGAACTTCAAAAGATGCAGGAGTCAAATGAGAAGAAGAAGAAAGGAAAAAAGAAACAGAAAGATCAAATATATTGTGATCCCACTGATCAGTGAATTGAATAATTTTCAAATTATGTTTTTCTATATTAAACTTGTTATAAAATATGTATTAATTTCTTATTTACATTCTCATTCTGAATGAGAAGGTATTGGTTTTATGTGGAAATTGACTTTCGCGGATTTGATGAAATCACCACGTTTTGAGACCCCCTGATTCGGGAAAAATGGTTTTTACGAAGGTGTCTGTCTGTAGTCCGTAGTCTGTAATCTGTGAACTCGATAACTTTCAAAAAAATGATCGGATTGGAGTGCCCTTAGGCACAAATTTTGAGGGACTAAAAAGACAGGTCAAGTTAGTTAACCAGCTGTTTTGGATGAAAAATCAAAGAAGGGAAATATTTTGAGCATTTTTTTGGACTTTTTTTTCGAAGACTCAAAAATTGTAATCACGGTTTCTTGTAGTAGGTAAGAACTGAAACAATTTACCCACATGATTTTTTTTGATAGGAACAAAATTGTCAGAGTTGTGGCATTTTCAAAATTCAAAAATACTGAAGAAAATGAGGATTTTCAGCCAAATGACGCAAGATTGAAAAGAAAGTCAGAGAGCAAAAATGTTTCTTCTTGGGACCCCTACAAGATCGTCAATACGACTTTTTGAATTTTCGCAAAAAATCGAAAATTTAATTTTTGATAGCACAAAAAATTATGAAAACTAATCTGTGAACTCGATAACTTTCGGAAGAATGATCATATTCGATCGCACTTTGACACCCATTTTGAGGTAACAAAAATACATGTCAACTTCGTTAACCAGCTGTTTTGGATCAAAAATAAAAGAGGGGGAGCATTTTGGAAACTTTTTAGGACTTCTTTCTCCAAGATGTGACATTTTCAAAATTCAAAAATATGAGCCAGGATGATCTTTACAACATTTCGAGTATTCTTAAAAAATCGAAAATTGAAATTTCTATCGCACAAAAAATAGTAAAAAATAGAAAGATTCATTTTTTGGTCAAACTATTGGAGGTACGGGAAAATGTGAATGAAGTAAAATTGTGCACCTAAAAATGATCTAAAAATTTGGTAGAATTAATTTTTTGTTAGGACAAGTAGTTTTGGCTTCATCTATATAAAGGCATAGGAAAAAATGAACTTTAGGACCATTGACACAAGCTTAGGAAAAATCAAATAGACGCAAGTTCTTTACCAGGAAAATATCTCTAAATTTGTTATCAACTTCTTCAAAAGGATATGTATTTTTCATTTCAATCAGGAAAGATAACTATAAAACTGAAATAATAAAATTTTTGAAAAAATAACTAAGGCTAACACAGAAGATCGATAGAGAAAAGTTGTTCATCGAATTTCTAGAAAAACGACATATCATGCGAAAAAAAATTAGGCAACAAAACTGTTCCACCGTTTTGGACAAACTTTGATGGAGTGCGCAGCAAGAGACACGCGATAAGAGTGTATTCGTTAAAGCCGGAGAAGCTTTAACAAAAGAGATTTCCACTCATTAAATTAAAGTAGTCGAAATTTCGCTTTTGAGTTTCACAAGCTTTTTATACAACTGTAGGGAGGTACAAAGGCCGAGCGCGTAGCGCGAGGTGAGATTACCATCGAGCGCGAAGCGCGCGATGAGAATGTGCCCGCAAAGCGGGCAAATTTTTTCATGTTGGTTTCTCACAGTTGCATTCTCATCTCATATCCATAATCTAATTATATGATATTAAACCATGATTGATCAATCAATTATCCACGTACTATCTGGTATTATGGAATTTTTCGTAAATTTCACTGCTTAAAAGATAAGAATTTCTCTGCAATTAATTTCATTCTCTTTGAATGTCCACTAATGCTGAAAGGCCTGGAGCTGATTATGTCAAAAAAATCTCCACTCAAAGTACAATGCGAGCAAAGGAATATTTATTGACAGAATAGTCTAGACAGGCCACGAATTAGTCATGTGTACAATTGATGTTCGGGTTATCTCAATTTGCAAGATAATTTAAATTAAATCTTTCCTTCACACGTTCACTTCAATTTTCGTAAATTTCATTTGTGAACTTTTTATTTATTTATTTATTTATAGTAACGAATCATTTTTCCTGCAATCTTAATAATGATCCCAATGAGTCTAATTTAGTTTGAAGTAATTTGAACTAATAAGCTTGAACTTTATTACCAGCGAAAAGACAATGTTACGAAATAAAGGTACTGTCAGAGAAAAAATGCACAATCGAAGTTTATATATTATTGAAACCTTATCTCGAAATTTTATACATTTTCGTTTAATATTTTGAAACGTGAAACTTTCACGGCATTCGAAGAGTACGGCATTCATACAATCACGTGATTTACACGTGTCTGATTTGCTTAATTCTTTCTCCCGCAGAATGATCCGTAGTAAAATATGAAAGCACAGACGATATGTCAATTACATTTTGTTTTTATCACAGAATATGCAAGAAGTAAATTTCCATTTGAATAAACAAATTTTCTAGATGCATTCTATAGTGAATTTAAATTCAAAATTAAGACACCAGTGTCACCATGTAACATTATTATGCCCAAAGATATATACCATATACTCAATAATCAATATCTATTAATTAATAAAAACCTAAATTTGTTTCATGTTATTTTTCAAATTTGAAAAAAAAAATTAATCTGATATCATCTATGACGTTTATCTGCGTAAACACTTGTGTATAGTTCTTCGAAACAATACAAAATTGACCTTTGTAAGAGATTCAACCTATAATGTCCAAAATAGACTCATTCAAGAATTATGTATTAGGTTCTAATGGCGATGGAAGTACTCTTCAAGAAGTCAACAACACTAACCGAAAGTTTCATACAAAAATTCCTCCTGTTCCTGCATCGTGAATATAACAGAAAACCACAAGACAAAAAACTTCTTCAAATTTCAAGTCAATAAACATATAGTGTGTGATATTTGTAAGAAGGGATATATTTGCAATATGTTGCAAGATTGATGTATGAAAAATGTTGACATTTGAATGCTTTTCATTACCTTAGAATAACAACAAAATATTTATGTGGTATACCTATTGTTATCTTTTTGCTAATGAACTGTGCCTACATAAACCTAAAAAATATTTTTAAGCCAATACAAAATATTTTTATTATTTTTGTTATATATTCAAAATACATTCACCTCTACATATGTTAGACATTTCATATTCAAATTGTTAAGAAAATTGTCATAAAAAATAAAGATTAACATACCAATTATGTTCCCTTGTAATTTAAAGTTAATAAAAATTATTCTAATGCCAACATTCCTCCTCTAGCATTGTTATAGGGAGGGCACGCACTGCTTCAATGACATTATCTAGGGTGACCAACCGTCCTTTTTTCAAAGGTCATGTCCTTTATTCCGTCGTTTTTGAGGAGCGTCCTTTATCTCGCTTCAAATGTCCTTTTTTTTATTCGAAGTTGAATTTTCCAAAATACAACTGAACCGCTGGCGAGCAAAAGGGGATACGCTCGAAACGCCGTCGTTTAAGTTGGCCCCTGGGTCATATTTTTTTTCAGGTCAATTTTTAATTTTTCAATAACAGATTCCAATAGGAAATTCTATTGCGCATATTTTTAGTCCTTTGAAGAAATTTGGTAACTTTATTAGTTTTCGAAATAAACAAGAAAATGTTCCTTTTTTCTGCAATCTCAAAATGTGATTTTTTTGTGTTCAACTGGTCATAAGTTCTACATTAATGAATATTTTGTGATGAAAATTCCAGGAAATCTGCACCATCATATAAAGAAAAGAACGACTTTTATAGGATTTTAATTGATTGTCATTAAAAATGTATAACGATTTTTATTCTTCTCATGGCGTAAATTAGATATTGGAAGTTTCAAACGCTTCGGCAGTCGAACGAAATTTCAGGAAATTAAAATAAATGGTCACCTAAATTTTCATTAGGATTCAAGGAAGTTTTTTGGAAAATGCCAGGCAATTATGTTCTATGGTTTCAAAGTCACAATTGATTTAAGATCTCCGCACTGTCCCGTACGCGTGCTAGCTCGTCCTGCAATATCAACGTCTGCATAACAGTGGACGATTAGAAGGTCAAGCCAGCCACCAAAATAATTATGAAGACATTAAAATTCACATTTCTTTATTACTTTTCTATAACAAATTATAAAAAGTAAAACTTACATAATATTCATATAATACCTTGTTCGATTTCTTTAAAAATAATTTATTCATTTACATCACTTTCTTCAGTGTTGTCTTCAGCATAATTACTTTGAGTACATTGCGAAAAATAATTGTCAAAGAACTCTTTTCCAGGGGTGGTTAGAAAATTAAAAAGACTTTTCACATCCTTTATTTTAGCCGTTTTCAGGCCAATTAAGGGCAAATGGTAGTCTATGACGTAGTCGAAATTTGACCTTGTAATGTATTTTTCTCCGACTTCTTATTTCCAAAGTAAATAATATTCTGGGTTGAAACTTTGAGAGATTGAGGAAAATATATCAG
>WSXT02119460.1:0-10981 GCA_011762715.2 Neuroterus valhalla | reverse complement strand
TTCGAAAGTTATCGAGTACACAGATTACAGACTACAGACTACAGACAGACAGACACCTTCGTAAAAACCATTTTTTCGGACTCAGAGGGTCTCTAAACGTGAAGATTTCATCAAATCCGTGAGAGTGAATTTTCACATAAAACCAATACCTTCTCATTCAGAATGAGAATGTAAAAACTATTCATACCATAACAACATCATTGCTACTCTACTAGTATTACTTCCAATACTACTTATGCTAGGATTCAGTGTTTCCATATGATGGAGCTATTAACAAATAAAGGAATAAAGATTCGCTCTTCTTCCAGAAAACATTCGAGTCTTTCATTAATAATTTCTTCCACTAATTCAACTTTATCCTCCAAGTCGAAATCGTTGTGCCACCAAAGTTCAATAAGTTAGCAGGTTGTTAAGAGCAGAAATAAAGGCTCTAATAAATCATAAGGTTCCATCATTCTTCCTCTAATTTTCTCTTCCGTTTGGTTCAGCTTCGCAACCACGATTCACATTTTGGTCAGGAGTGAGGACCGGAGCTGGATCATGAGGGTGGTAAAGCATTAGCGGTGTTAGCTGGCGCTCATAGAGATGTCCGGCAGCCCAATTACTCCCGCATTAAATCAATGTTCTACGACCTAGTCGGTAATAAAGCGTGGTCGACATATCTCCACGACCGGAACTCATCCCCCTTGTATCTCGCGCCTCAGCCCCTCAAAAGCCAGAGGAATGTTTGCCTCTGTCGTAATATTTGGCTTTAAATCATGCCCCGTTGACAGAAAGACTCCTCTCCTCGCACGTAGAGCGATTCGCAGAACGTAGAAGAACTCACGTTCTTTGGGTTCCCTTCAACGACCCCTGACAATTATGAACTATCAGGGCTAGCAGTTGGGACGCAGGGATGTTTCACTTATTTAGGGAAGATGCTGTTTTAGATGCTTTATTAGTAATTGATGTGCTAGCTGAGTTCTAATTTAGGATTTCTGTTACCGACGTGTTACCGACATTCAGAAACTTTGATACCTGTAGTGGTTCGTGTCCGTGCTGAACTTCCAGAAAGTACTCCATTTTTAATAAATATTTCACCAATGAGACAAATCCTTTCGAGGTGAGTTCTAAGCTTGTTCTACTACTGGATATTATGCATTTTATATGAAAAGTTTAAGCTCTCCATTTAAACAACACATTCTATCTTTCCATACATATTTTGCTTCTTTAACATCCATACACCTCCAGAGTCATTTACATATTCTATCCATTCCTTTTTTGGTCTGCCTCTGGGTACGCTACCATCCGCCTTACCTAAATGAAATTCTTTCTATGATCGCCTATTAGGGTTTTACCGCACATATTCCACAGGGATTGCATGCCAATCGCATTCACTTTACTTTAATTTTTTTTATACGTACAGGTCCTGCTACATTACAGCATGGTGGGTGCAAGCACATAATTAAATATCGCAATTTTAGCCATGATCGCACACTACCGATAATCTTTTCACCCTGATTTATGCTTTTCAATCGGAAGAATCAACTTTCAGAAATGGAACATGAATTTTAAACAAAAGAATTAATCACTTTTCTGCAAAAAAGATTGAGTTACAACCCCCAAGGACGAGTTTTATTTTCAAAACGATGAATGTTCAACAAAACAACCAAACTTTTTAACCAGAAAAGATGACATTTGAACGAAATAATTTAAATTCCAGGAAAACAGTAGAATTCGTGACCAAAAGATGAAATTTTTGACAAAGAATATGCTCATAGACTTTTTGAAAAAAAAAATTTTTT
Source organism: Neuroterus valhalla (assembly GCA_011762715.2). Classification (NCBI taxonomy): domain Eukaryota; kingdom Metazoa; phylum Arthropoda; class Insecta; order Hymenoptera; family Cynipidae; genus Neuroterus; species Neuroterus valhalla. Next base: position 9,197 of record WSXT02119460.1, on the reverse strand, counting down.
TAAAGATTGAAGATCAATTTTCACACAAACAAAGGTGACTTATCTATATCAAGAGATGAATTTTCAATCATAAGGGACCAAAGTTTTTTCACAGATGATGAATAATTAATATAATATTTGCATTTTTCAACGAAGAAGAAAAATTTTTAACCAAAAAAAAAAGACTTTCCAACAAATTAATGAAACTTTTGAACAAGCAGAAGAATTTTCAACCAGAAGTTACGAACTTCGGAAATAAATAAATGAATAGAATAACTTTTCAATCAAAAGACTAGTGTTTAACGAAATAGTTGTATTTTCAAACAATATAAATGAATTTGTAGATGAACGAATAAACTTTTAATCAAAGGTTCTGAATCCTAGACAAAAGTAATAACAATAGACTTTTCAATTGAAAATAATTAACTATGAACCATACAAAGATAAAAGTTCAATCAACAGACAAATTCAAAGTCCAGGAAAGATAAATTTTCTATCAAAAAAGATTAATCATGAACAGGATAGTTGAATTATCAAATAGAGGATACAAATTTTCAACCAGAAAAGAATACTCTTCTACAAAATAGTTTCATTTTCATTGAACTATAGAACTTACAAGCAAAAGATAATTTACAACCAAAAGTTAGGCATTCTAGACTATAATTATGATTTGAGACTTTTTGATTGGAAAGTATTGATTTTTGTCCATTAAAAAATAACCTAGCAACCAAAAGGATAATATTTCAATCCAGAGAGAGGAATTTTTTATCCAAGAAGACAAATGTTCAACATTATAGTCGAATTTCCAATGCAAAAAGTTCATTTTCAATTGAAAAAATATAAATCATCCATAACATAATCAAATTTTCTATAAATAAGAAGAAACTTCTGGCCAAATAATTAAATTTTTAGAGAAAACAGATTTGAATTGTACAAAAAACAGTTGAAATTTTAATTTGATGAATACAAATTTAAAAAAAAAACGAAATTATTAGAAGACAAAAGACATTAACCCAATCAAAAATTAAATAACAGAATGAATCTCCAACCAAAATTGACCTTTCAACCAAATAGTTGAATATTTTACCAAAACATTGTTCTCTGAGAAATCCTCGAATTTTCCACCAGAATTGTTGGAATTGAATGCAAAAATGTGATTTATTTACGAAACAGTAACTTTTTCAACAAAACTGTGAAAATTTCATCCCAAAAAGATGAATTTGCGAACCAATAGGACCAATTTTCAACAAAAAAGTTTTTTTTACACCAAATGATTCAATTTTCTTACAAAATGGTCAATTTTTCAGACAAATAGTGAAATTTTCCATTTAAAAAAATTGGAGTTCAAACCCAACAAACCAACAACAAATTTGCAATTATCAATTAAAATGATGAATTTAAAAAAAAAAAGTAATTTTCTAACAAAATATTCAAATTCCGAATTACTGAGATCAATCCTCTGCTCAAATGAAGAATGTTTAAAGAGAAAAAACTGGTTTTCCCAAAAATTGTCGAATTTCCAAACGAAAGGAAGAATTTTCAACTTAAATGAGGAATTTAAAAAAAAAATTATTTTTTAACGAAATATTCCAATTTTCAATCATTGAGATAGATTTTCCACTCAAATGAAGAATCTTCGAGAAAAAAAAACTAAATTCCAAAATATCTTCGAATCTTCCACCGGAAAGTAAAAATTTCCACCTTAAATGATGAATTTTCTGCGAGTAAATTTTTCACCCAAATAAAGAATATTCAGGAAGACATAAACTTATTTTCAACAAAATAGTCAAATTTTCAACCAAAAGTAGAAATGTTCAATTTGAATAATAAATTTAAAAAAAAAAAGGTATTTTCTAAGAAAATATTCAAATTTTCTAATATTGAAATCTTTATCACAAAGAATGAATTATAATAAATCTTTTTTTCTCCAATATCAACTATTAGATTTTGGTTGGATAACTTATTTTTTTGTATATGGAAATTGCAAAAACTTTATTAGAAAGTTCAACTATTTTCGATGCTGGAATATACGTCTTCTTGGTAAAAAATTCAACTATTTGGTTCCATTTTGCATCCATTTCTGGTTATATTTGCATCCATTTAAAATTTGAACCGTGGAGAAAAAAACCATCCTTTTTTGTTGAAATTTCATTTTTCAAGAATTTGTTAGGAATTTTTTTTTCGTCAAAAATTCTACTATTTTGTTCGAAATTCTACAAGCATCTTTGAGACATATTTTCTCGTCGGAAATTCAAATTTCCTGGTGAAAATTCATATTTTTGGTTGAACACTTCCGTGTAGGAAATTCATCTGTTTCTGAAAAAATCGTATTTTTGACCTCGAAAATTAACTGGTAGGTTGAAAAATCAACTAATTGTTTGTTAATGAACTATTTCTTCTTTAAAGAAAAACACAAAACAAAAATGTTCTAAATATCTACCAATGCTTAGGTGTTCACGCGACACCCTTATCAATGTAAAAAAAATCTCCCAGCAGGTCAAAAACCAAGAGAACCTCAGGCTACTTTCTAGAAAAAAAGACGAAAGATAGAAAAAACAGAACGAAGTGGATTTGAAGGTGGCTTTCTTTTGCAACTTTTCTCTATTTTTATTTCTCCACATTTTTTATTAATAAATATATTCGAAGGTTTTTCCAAATTCATTCGTTGGATTGTTGGTTTTTCATTTGATTACCAGGAGTTGCAGAATTTAGCTCTAACTTTGGACGTTTGAAGGAAATTGGATTTTGTTTTTTTTTCTCCTTATTTCAGATTCCGGAATCTTCATTTTTATGAATTTATTGTTCCTTTTTTTGAAATTCATTTTTCATGAGTTGAGAATTGCACTATTTGTTTGAAAAATTCATTTCTTAAGAAGTGAATTTTTCTTCATGTTCAAAAGCTCCTATCTGGTTGTTAAGGCAACTTATGTTAATTTTATCCTAAATGTAATGTCTGATATTTCAATATGTTCAATTTTTCTCTATTCTTCACTCAAACTCTTTAGAAACGCAAAGAAACGTAGAATGAACAATTTTTAAAAAATCGGAATCAGGGAGAAAAAGGTGATTTTTCTGCACCCACCGAGCCACAAGATTAGCCTCAGAAAAGCAATTTACGACGGAGATCTCATTCATAGCTGAGCTTTTATATAAAAGCTTTTTCCTGTAAGCTGCGACACGGCTTTGGGTTAGGGCAGATTTCTAAGAGGGGCAGCGCGACGTTTGCGAGCCGCGACGAATTAGCGATATGTATTTCTAGGTATGCCTAAAAAGAAAAAAAAAGAAAAAATTCACTAGAATCAGCGAAACGATATAATTACTCAGAATTTATGTTTGTGATTATTCGCCTAATTTGTGGATATAATTGCGAGGAAAATCATCTATAAACATTCTAAAAAATTAATAAAAAATTGAAGGAAAACTGCAGGCACTAGAAACCGAGCACCCAATCATCCAGTTGAAAGCCGAAGTGCTGCTACCTGAGCTACTGGACAAGAATAGTCAGGAAAACGACGGAAAGACAAAGATGGTGAAAATGAGGAAGAGGACTTTGCAGGGGGAGATGGATAGAAGGAGAGAAGGGAGAGCGGTGAAGGTAGGGTTTAAGAAAATAAAAATTGAGAGGAGAGGAGTGGAGGAACAGCAGGGTGGAGTAGTAGTAAAGGTACTACTTTGGTATGGGGCAGGAGTGAATAAGAAAGATAAGGACTTCTGGAGGTTAGTGCAGAGATTTGATGAGGTGGGGCTAGGAGAAACATGGATGGAGGGTAACGAGTGGGGTAAAATAGAACCGACGCTACCAAGGGGATTAAGATAGAGGCTCCGAGAGGCGCAAGATTAGAGAAAAAGGGTAGGGCTAGTGGAGGCCTCAAAACGGGGGTCAGTGAGGGTTTCAAAGAAGAAATTTACAGTGGGGGAGTAGAAACGGTGCCAATGAGGTCTGTAGAGATAGGAGGATTGACGTGCAAGTTTGTGACCGTGTACAATAGGAATTGGATGGAAAAATTCAAAGAAAGAATAGAGGACGTTATAGATGAGAGAGAGGAGGGAATTGTGGAAGGACACGGTTATCAATAAGGAGGAGAAGATTTTGTGAGACCGTATTGTGGGTAGAGAGTGGGCGTTCGCGAATGGTACAATAACGGGGAACGAAGATTCATAGTAAACGTATGTGACTAAGGTGGGAGCATCGGTAATAGACTACGTGGTGATGAATATGCATGGGTCAGAGGAGACGGAGAAATTTGCAGTAGAAGGAAGGATAGTATCAGTCCATCAGCCTCTAATCTTGTGGATAAGAGGGCCGGGCTGTGAAAGTCAAGGAGAAGAAGAAGTTTCAATGGGTGGAAGGGAGATGTGGTCAGAGTAGGCTATATAAGAATACCAGGAGCAGCTAGGGGGAGTCAGTTTTGAAGAGGAGTAAGGTGGGAAATATATGAGGGGATCTGCAAGTAAAGGTGACAGGGTGTGTGCAAAAGGAAACGTTGAGAGAGAAAAAGAGAGGAGTGGTGAAACCGTAGTTGTATAGGGAAAGTAAAAAATATCAAGAAAAGGGTGAAAAGGAAGTACAAGAAGTGGAATGATGGAACCGCGAAGAGAGAGGAGTACGTGGGGATAAGGAAGGAGTTTAGATTGATATGTAAAAGAAAACAATAAGGCAGAAAGAAGGATTTGGAAGATGAGTTGAGAAGTGTTGAGACCGAGAGGGACGTGTGGAAGATAATAAATAGATTTCGAAAGCGTAGGGAGGGGATAAGTGAGAAGATCAGAAGTGAGGAATGGAGGTAGTTTTCCAAAGAATCATTCCAGGGCTTAGACGAACAGAAGAAAGGCGAGGAAAGTAGAAAAACAAGAGAGGAAGGAGGGAAAGAGTTAAGTGACGAGAAGACAGAGTTACAAATGAGGAAATTGAAAAGATCGAAGGCAGCAGGCTTAGACGGGGTGCAGAACGAAGTATGGATCATTGGCACACCACCTATTATAGATAGGCTAAAAGACGTAGTAAAGAAGGTTTGGAGAAGGAAGACACTTCTAGGTAGTTCACGTGATGGAAACAGGAAAATGGAGAGGTTTCTAGATATCACATTATAGAAGAAGAGAGGAACATAGATTATAAGAAATGGGAAAGAGGATACAAAGAAAGGAAAGTAATAGATATATTCGAAAGGATGAGGAAGTGAAGATGAAATGAACAGTATAAGGTGAGAAAAAATGTAAGCAAGCAGATTTATTAAAGAAGAATGGAAAGAGAAAATACAGAGTATGTGAATAGATCGAGGAGAAATAAGAGAATAGATAGCATTATTGAAAGAAAGGAGAAAGGAGAAAGAGGAAATGGGACTTACATAGAAGGATCTCTTTCTCCGGTGCGAAGCGAACTGGGGAAAAGGAATAAGATTTCTCCCGTATTTCTTATCCCTCTTTACTCGACATATTAAAATTCTGACCATATCGATAATGAGTCAAATGTGAAGAAGGAGGTCGATAAAGAAAAGGTCAAGAGGAAATAGTGAAGGAAGTAAGAAGGGACAGTTCAAGAGGTTTGTAGAGGTCGAAGAATAGAGGAAAAAGGAAACATAGACCATACAGAAATGAAAAGAGGATAAAGAAAAAGGAAAGTAGTACATAGATGAGAGGACATGAGAGGAGATAGGAGAATACAGAGATAATAAAGAGTATAAGACAGTAAGAGAAGGTGACCAATTATGCTCCCAAAAGAAGAACGATAAAGAAATTGCAGAGTAGTAGAATGGATGAAAAGCAGAATGGATGAAGAGGTAGGAAAATCAAGAGAATCAAAAGAGGAGGAATAAGATTGTTTGGAGAAGAGAAAATGGGAAGTATGAGTAAAGAAGAGTAGAGGATTCAGCAGAGGCTAAATTAAATTGGAATGAGGTTAAGAAGGAAGGAGGTAAATTTATCTGAGAGAAGTTGAGAGAACGAAGATGCAATAAGGAGTGTAATATAGAAAAGGAAGGCAAGGAAGCAATATTTTAAAAGAAGGATGAGAAAGAAATTGCAGAGTCATTGAATAGATAAAGGAGAGATGGGAACATACATGGGATAACTGCAGGAGAGAAAAGGAGAAGCGTGCATAATCGCAAGAGAATGTAGAGAAAATATCAGATAAGGGACTGCGAGTAGAATGAATAAAGAGTTAGAAGAAGCCAAAGGAGTACAAGAATAGAAATAAGATTGTTTGAGGAAGAGAAAATGAAAAGCATGAGTAAGAAAGAGTAGAGGAAGAAATAAAAAAGGAAGGGTAAAGAAGAGAAAAGTCACAGGAGTAAAAAAGAAGTGATGAAGATGTAGGACATCAAGGAAGAAGAAGTGAAATAGAAAAAGAAGGCAAGGGAGCAATGTTCTGGAGGGGGATGCGAAGAGAAAATGCAATGCATGTAAATAGGTAAAGTAGCCATGGAAACATATAGTGGTTGTTAGGAAGGAAATAAGGTAAGGAAGGAGAGTTCAAGAAGGAAGAGATGAAAAAAGAAAGCGTAAAGAATAGAAAAGTCAAAGGGGTAAGAGAGAAGTGATCAATCTGTAGGAGACCAAGAGGGAAGAAGTCAAAAGGAAATGGGAATGGAAGTTAAATAGAAGGATCTCTTTTCCTTAAGAGAAATCAAAGGAGGATATGGGATGAGATTTAGTAGGTTAGTCTAATTATAATGTGGAAGGAAGAGATGTTTTCGAGGGGTATGCAAAGAGAAGATGCAGTGCATGTAAATAGGTGAAAGAGCCATGGAAGCATGTATGAGGTGGTTGCAAGGAAGAAAAGAAGGTAAGGAGGGAGAGTTCAAAAAGGAAGAAATAAAATAAGAAAGCCTGAAGGATAGAAAAGTCAGAGGGGTAGGAAATAAGTGATCAAGATGTAGGAGACCAAGAAGGAAGAACTCAAAAGGAAATGGACATGGAAGTTATATAGAAGGATCTCTCTTCCCAAAGAGGAACTAAAGGATGATATGAGATAATATTTGGTAGGTAAGTCTATCAAAGAAGAGGAAGGAAGTGGAAAGAAGACCATGTGAAGTAAACTTGATGTTAACAGGTAAGAAGAGCGGTTTCTAGAGGTCGAAGAAAAGAAGAAGAGGGAAACATAGACCATAAATGAATTGATAAAAGGATGTAAGAAGAGGAAAGTAGTACAAAGATGAGAGGAGAGTGGAGGATGAAGATACAATATAGAGTATAAGAAAGGAAGAGAAGGCAACAAATTAATGCTTTAGAAAAAAGATGAGGAAGAAGTTTCAGAGTAATTAAATAGATAAAGGAGGAAGGCACAAAGAGTTACAAAAAGACAGAGGAGTAAAAGATGAGAAATAGGATTGTTTGCAGAAGAGAAAATGGGAAGCATGAGTAAAAAGGGGAGAGGATTCAGCGAAGACTACAATAAATTGGAAGAAGAAGGAAGAAGGTACATATACATAAGATAAGATGAGAGAATAAGGATGCAATAAAGAGTGTAAAATAAAAAAAAAGTCAAGAAAGCAATATTTTGGAGGGGAATGAGAAGAGAAAATGCAGTACATGTAAATAGATAAAGGAGTCATGAAAGCATGTATGAGGTGGTTTTAAGGGAGTAAAGAAGGAGAGAAGAGAATGTTCCCGGATGAAAAGAATGCTTTATGGGATAGAATTTTTGTTGAAAAGCGTGAATTTCTGGTCAAAACCTAAATTTGGAAGAGGAGAGAATGAAATTTAGTGTAAAAGAGTGGAGTTGGGAAGTAAAAAGTTATCAGTTGGACGTGACACGAGACTGAGGTAAAAGCAGGTAGCACAGTGCGGTAACCGTCGTGCCCAAAATGGAAGTGGATTCGCGGAACAGATATAGCTAACATACCGGGCGTTCCAATTATTAAATAAAAAGGTACACGAGAGGCCGATAAGGAAAAGGACGCAAAACAGCCTTCTGTACCATGCTACTGAACCGCGATCGAAAGAGTGGGAGTGGGAGGAGGCCTTTCCTTCTTGTTACTCTCCTTCTATTCTTTTTCTTCCACCGCTTCTTTATTTCTTCTGCTTCGTTCCCGAGAACGTTGATCCGCGATGACAGGAATTCCTGCCAGGTATATAAGACCAGCAGCGGGTAATTCTTAAGTGACGAGATCTTGTGCTTCGACTTCGATTTGCTGCGATTAATTACTTCTCTTATTTCACCATAAACAAACAAAAAAAAACAGCAGAAATAATCCGCTACTACTATATATAGATCATTAAACTTGCTACCTTGTTGTCATTTCGCGAAATCGTTCTCCAATTTGCCAATTATATGCTTCTCGAAGAATAATTATATTAATCTTAGTGATCGGATGGATCTGTAGACTCTTTTTCTTTCTCTCGTATTCTCTCATCATTTTTTACTCCACATTTCAAAATTCCGACTATTGAGATATCAGGAAGTATAGTGTAGAAAAGGCAGACTTTTAGATGCTAAATGTTGAGAAAGAGGTGGATAAAGTAAACGTCAAGAAGAAAGGAGTCAAGGAGGTAATAAGGATGAGTTCAAGAGGGAAAAGATTAAAGTATAAGAGGTAAAGAAGAGAGAAGTCAAAGGCACAAGGAAGAAGTGATCAAGATGTTGGAGAACAAGGACAAAAGAGGCATGAAGAAATAAGTCAAGAAGAAAGAAATTAAGGAAGAATTGGCTGAGGAGAGAGAGATTGAGAAGAAAGATGTAGAGAAAGAAGAGATTGAGTGAAAACTGGTCAAGAAAGCAGAAGTCAAGCATGTGGATATTAAGGAGATTGAAAAAAAAGAAGGAAAAAGTCGAGGAGGAAGACGTTAAGGAAGAAGATATGGAAGAATCAGAGGTTGAGAAAAAAGTGGTAGAGAAGCAGGAGGTCAAGGGAGAAGACTTTGTAAGAGGAGCGGTCAAGAAGAGATAGATGGAAAAAGAAGAGACAAAGAAGAGAGAAGTCTAAGGGGCAAGAAAGAAGTGATCAAGATATGAAAGATCAAGAAGGAATAAGTCAAGACGAAATACGTTAAAAAGAATGAAATCAAGACAGAAACCGCCAAGAAAAGAGAGACGTAAAGGAAAAATGTAAAGAAAGAAGAGATTGAGTGAAAAGACATCAAGAAAGAAAAGGTCAAGAATGAAGATGTTGAGGAGGTAGAAACAAGGAGGAAGATATCAAAAAAATAAGGAGACATATCACCTATTGGAATCATGAAGTGGATCGATCGTATTTTTCCGGAATAGATCGTGCAGTCGGAGA
>WSXT02119449.1:0-10982 GCA_011762715.2 Neuroterus valhalla | reverse complement strand
TAACGAAATTCGAGTTATCGAGAAAATTTAACACGCGAATCCTATATTGAAATCCCGGGGCCGAAAAATGTCTTCGATCATGAAAAACCACAAATTTAATAAATTTCCATGAATGTCAAAAGTTTCTGAAAATTCTAACACATTCAATACATTCTCTTAGATTTTATGAATTACAATGAATATCATCAATAACCACAAATCAATAAATTTAACGAATTTTTTTCTTATTCACAGATCACCAACAATTTTGTTCCAATTCCCATTACTTTACCTAATCTAGATGAATTCTATTTATGTTAACATATCGGTTAATGATACTTTCCTCAAAACTCCTACATAATCCTAATACTCTAATGTTACTCGATTACTTGGCTATAGTTTTTATCCTCTGCTCCGAGGAAATATATAAGGAATCACAGCTGATGAAAAAGTTTCTTTTTAAATACTTAAATACGTATTTTCTTTTTTGATTTATTAGTAAAATCTGAAAATTGTTTAAGTTGTCGCGAGTTGAAGTGAAGAAGGAGATCAATTTTTGATTTTAAGAAAAACTAGTTTTCTATCGATTTCGGGAACAGTAAAAGATACAAAATATATTTTCCGACAAGAAAAAGATGCGCAACGAAATTTTGTATTGAAGTGTACTTTTAAGAATTGAAAATTCGGGACCTCATTTTCGAATGGCTAGGGTTTACCCTGTTCTCTTAAAAATAATTTTACGTGCCCCCCTGTGATGATCCGGCAGCTCATTTGACGTGCCAGCTCTGACGCGAAAGAGATAGAGGATCTCAAGCACAGGTGTGACAGAGACATTTGGAAGGAACAGCTTTCCTTATCTCGCCATAGCGATGAGCACAGGTGCGAAAGGAACGGATTGGACAAGCCATGTGGGAACATTCTAAAAACTGTCAATTTCAGTCCGAAATATTTAATTAGGCATCATCAGGCTTTTTAGGACATGGTATGAATGCACGGATATATAATTTGAACCCTTGCAATAAGCTCGTTAAATTTTTGGTCGTGGCAAAGGCTGCGTTTAATTTATATAAGCAAATGGAAAACGCGTTTCGGTAATTTCGAACATTTTTGTGTGAATCTTAGCGTAGTCGTTGGCACTCGTTTCTCTCACCTTCGGCCAACTGCCGCTGACCAGGATAACCTTCAAAAGAATGATCGGATTGGATTGCCCTTTGGCACACATTTTGAGGATCCAAAAAGACAGGTCAAGTTCGGTAACCAGCTATTTTGAATGAAAAATCGAAGAGGAGAAGCATTTTGAACATTTTTTGGACTTTTTTTCCAAGACTCCAAAATCGCAAGTAAAATTTCTCGTAGCACGTAAAAAGTGAAACAATTTACCCTTTCAATTTTTTTCGAAAAAAAAACAAAATTGTCAGAGTTATGGTATTTTCAAAATTCAAAAATATAAAAGATAATGAGAATATTTAGCCAAATAACCCAAGATTGAAAAGAAAGTCATAGAGAAAAAATCTGCGCGATGCGCGGACACATTCTCATCTCGCGCTTCGCTCGCAAGTTTGAGCGCGCCCACGGCGCGCGTATTTCCTATCTCGCGTTTCGCGCTTGATGGTAATCTTACCTCGCGCTCCGCGCTCGGCCTTTTTACCTTCCTATAGTTTTATACAAAGTTTGAGAGACTCAGAATCTAAATGTCGACTACTTTAATCTGATGATTGCGAATTCTCTTTTGTTAAAGCTTCTTCGGCTTTACGAATACATTCTCATCACGTGTCTCGTGCTGCGCACTCGTTCAAAGTTTGTCCAAAGCGGTAGAGAAGTTTTGTTGCTTAATTTTTTTCATATGTTGTTTAGTTTTTCTAGTTTCTCGGGTGAATAATTTTTCTCTGTCAATCTTCTGCGTTGGCCTTAGTCATTTTTTAAAAAATTTGATTATTTTATTTTTATAGTTATTTTTCCTAATTGAAATGAAAATCATATATCCTGTTAAAGAAGATGATAACACACTTAAAGATATTTACCTGCTAAAGAACTTGTGTCTATTTTATTTTTCCTGAAGCAAAAACCAAGTGTCCTATCAAAAAGTTAATTTTACCAAAATTTATAGATCTTTTTATGGTGCACTTTTTTTCTTCACTATTTTTTGTGCGACCGAAATTTGAAGTATCAATTTTATGAGAAAAATCCAAAATTTGTAAGGATCATCCTGGAGTGCTCCCGCAAATCAACCTTTTTTTCCTTCAAACTATTTTTCACATCTTGTATTGTTTGGCTAAAAATTCTCATTTTCGTTGATATTCTTGAATATCAATCAATCAATTGGTCAATTTGGTTTTTATAAAAAAAAAATTTTTGAGGATAAATTGATTCAGTTTTTACCTACTACAAGAAACGGTACTTACAATTTCTAAATCTTGGAAAAAAGTACAAAAATATTTTCAAAATGCTCTTCTTGGATTTTTCATCCAAAATAGCTGGGTCTTTTTGGTCCCTCAAAATGTGTGTCAAAGCGCGATCGAATATGATCATTCTCTTGGAAGTTATCATTCTCCACGAGTCGTACGTACTATTTTGTTCATCGACTACGTGGAATGAAACATTTTTTATCTAAAACTAGTTATCAAAATAGACGATTTCTCCATCGTTGACGAGAAGCGTTGAATAATGACAGGCTTTACCCGCGAGTTGGTAAAAGTGAGTGGAACCCTTGAATAATAAAGTCTCTATTATTCAACGGTTCCACTCACTATTATGCACTAGTGGGTAAAACCTATCATTATTCAACGCTTCTCGTCAACGATTGAGAAATCGCTTATTCTGATCACGGCTTTTAGACCAAAAAAGTCGAGTTTTTCACGTACTTGTTGAACAAGAATTTTTTCTCTCTGATTTTCTTGTCGATCTTGCGTCATTTGGCTAAAAATTCTCATTTTCTGATATATTTTTGAATTTTCAAAATACCATGCTTTGACAATTTTGTTTTTATCTTTTTTACCTTTCACGTGCTACGAGAAATTGTACTTACAATTTTTGAGCCTTGGAAAAACAGTCCAAAAAAATGTTCAAAATGCTCCCTTTTTCTATTTTTGACCTAAAATAGCTGGTGAACGAACTTGACTTGTCTTTTTGGTCCCTCAAAATGGGTGCCAAAACACGATCAAATATGATCATTCTTCCGAAAGTTATCAAGTTTACATATTATTTTTCATTTTTTTGTGCGATCAACATTGGAATTTTCTATTTTTTGAGAAAATTCAAAAAGTTGTATTCACGACCTTGTAGAGCTCCTAAGAAGAAACGTTTTTTCTCTCTGATTTTCTCTTTAATCTTGCGTTATTTGTCTAAAAATTCAGACAGATTGAAATTAGAAGTTTTTGACCAATTTTTCCGGAAAAATTCTTTTGACCCATTGTCTATCAGACGCGCACGACTAGGGTTGATGTTTTTTTGTGTAGATTGATGACAAGAAAAATTCACTATTTTATATCCTTCTCATCTATAATTAGTTGTCAAATGATGAAATTAGGAAATAGGGCTCTTTAGACCCATTAGGTTGGTAGCTTTTCTGTTCGTCCAATTTTCCTCGAACGGCTAAAATTGACGCTCTTATCTTTTAAAATATAGATTTCAAAAAAAGCGAATTTTGCCGTTCTATTCTTTGTTTTTTATATTAGTGGTTCAAAAATAAGAATATTAGGAAATTCTATTTATTCTGTTTGGAACCTTTCGATTAGTAGTACTCTTAAATCCTGTAGCCTACAAAACCCTTCTTTGAGGAAGATGCAATTTTTAAAAAATCTTAAAAATCGTTTTTCGGAACATATTCAGAAATCACAACTTGAACAATTTTTCCAAAATTAGAATTGTATATCGTTTTTAAAAACCATTCAGTGACATGTATACTATTTTTTGGAAAAATGTTATTTCAATTGACACAATATTAAAATCGTTCAAAGTCCTTTAGAGTCTCATGCATTAGACTCTCATGATAATATATTTCCACATGCAAAAAGTAACGTAAATAGTAGATTATGTTACCGTCTTGGCCGCGGACGGAGGCCGTCTTTAGTTCAAGACATGTGCTTGATAAATATATACCTAACTTATAAAACCAAGCCTGCATGCATGAAGTTATCAAAACTGCTCCGAATTGCCCCCCCCCCCCTCACCCTATCTTTCTCCCTCTCCATACATCTATCCCTCTCCTTCCAACTACCCCCTCCCTCTCCCTATACCTCCCCTATGCCCTACCCCCTTCCCTATCCCTCCCGCTCTCCTCCTCCCTCTCCCTATTGGCACCGTGCAAATCTACTGGCGCCCTCATTTTGACGGACGCTCCCATGTTAAATCTTATGGAGCAAACGCTAGTGCCGTGGCGGCCACGGTCCCTATTGCGGGACGCTGCCATAAGAATACGTGTCAAATCTGACGGCAGCGCCAGCCCTCCCATCCAACCGCCTGAAAATAGCAAATATCTATCCCTTTCCTATCCCATGCCCTCTTATCTTCCCTCTCCTCTTCTTCTCTCCATCGCCCTTTATTTCATCCCCCTTCCCTTCCTCTCTCCCCCCTGTCCGCCCCTTTCCCCTTCTTTCTCTATCCCCTACCCCCTTCCCTCTTACTCTCTCTCTCCATCTCTTTTTCCCTCCCCTTACCCTTCCTCTCCATATCTTTCTCTCTCCATCCCTCCCCCCCTTCCTTTCTCACCCCTCCCCTCACCTTCTTCATATCCATCACCCACAGTATTTCATGTAATGTTGTATATCTTGAACGGAATTCTATGGAAGATGCGTAACGTAACATCGATTTTAGCTCCCTCTCCCATGTGCTACATAATGATACCTTGCGCAACCCCTCCCCTCCCTAAATTGCGTTAGGTTATACTTGAGCAGCCTCTGAAATACTTCAACGAACATGCTGCTTTTTTATGAATGTTTTCATCATTCACGTGAAATTTATTTGTAAGCAAGTAGAAAAGTGTGAGGGAACAAATGTTATGAAGTTGTGGTAAGGGATGTTGAGTTTTTGGGAGAGCAGTAGTACATGGAAAAGTGTATAAATTACTTGAGGCAGGGGAGGAGGGCGCAAAATTATAAATTGGCTCCGGGCGCAAAAAAGGCTCGCTACGGCTCTGGATGGGATGTATGTGTGGGAGGAGTTAGGAGAGAAGTGGTTCATTATGGGATAGAAGAATAGAGGTAGAAGACAAGAGAGGGGTCATGCGGGTGTTACAAAAAGAGAGAAATGGGTCCCTGAGAGCAAAATGGTTGAGGAGTAGAGGTAATAGGGAAGAAGGAGTGATAAGTATAGGGTTGAGATAGAGTAATGGCAAAGTTTTAAATGAGGCGTTGAGGTCCACTGGAAGAAGGGTATTAGGGGTATTTAGGAGAGGTTGGTGGAGGGGTCGAGATGAGAAAACTAGAGGTGTGAAGGTGGAGAGAAAGACAAGAGTCGAGGGGTAAGTTCTCTAGGAGTGCAAGGGGTGCCACGTAAAAGATATGGAAGAGCTAGGAAAGGTAGAGAGGTGAAGGCGGAGACAGGGACAAGAGTGGAGTGGTGAGTTCTCTAGGGATGGAAGGGGTGCCTTGTGAAACATATGGAAGAGCTAAGAAAGGTGGAAAGAAGGGCAAGAGTTAAGGGGTGAGTTCTCTAGGAATAGAAGGTAGCATCATGTGAGAGGTATTGCAGAGCTGAGGAAGGTAGAGGAGTAAAGATGGGAAGAAAGACAAGAGTGGAGGGATATGTTCTCTAGAGATGGAAGGGGCTGCGTGTAAAACATATGGAAGAGATAAGAAAGGTAGAGAGTTAGAGGTGGAGAGAAGGATGAAAGTGAAGGAGTAAGTTCTCCAGGGATGCAAGGGGTGCCGTGTGAAAGATATGTAAGAGCTAAGAAAAGTAGAGGGGCGAAGGTGAAGAGGAGGGCAAGACTGGAGGGGTAAGTTCTCTAGGGATGAAAAGGAGTGCCATGTGAGAAAGATATGGAAGAGCTAAAAGGTAGAGGGGTGAAGGTGGAGAGAAGGGCCAGAGCCGAGGGGTAAGTTCTCTAGGGATGGAAGGAATACCGTGTGACAGATATGCAAGACGATATAAAAGAGGTTAGGAAGTAAGTAGGTAAGTTTGTACGCTCTAAATCCCTTGGATCGGAATTCTGGTCCAAGCGAAGATCAAACCTGCTATTTTGGTCCAATGGACTGACTTTCTGGTCCAGTGGACTGAGAAAGCGGGAGTTGGTCACACGCATAGATTGACGCTCCGGAGCAGTCAAAACGAGACTGAAATTCGGTCCAAGAAGAGACAAGCGCTGCCGGCCGGTGCAGAGCGCAAGCGCAGGCTGCTTTTGTCTGCTTTCGCCGCGCGCAGCTGCACCTTAAACGTTGCCAGCGAATAGGTTAGAATACCTTCAGAAATTATGAGCAAGGCGTGCGAGTTTTGACTTTTTATTGAGTGCTAGACGTTCTCTATTTTCAATAAAGTCTTCAATAAAATCGTGCTGAAGGCATGGAAGTTTCGAAAGTACCTCAGGTATGTATAATATATTAACACATAATGTAAGTGTATGAAGAAATAATTTTGTACTCCACATCGAGAAGATGAAAATGGAATATAACTTCCAAGTTCGATTGAGATCAGGTCAGTCCAAGCTAGGACCGACAACAGTTCTGGTCCAAGCCTGGACTAGGGAGATCCTTCGCCTGGAAGGGAAATCCCGGTCCAATCGACCAGGATTTAAGTTTAAGGGATCCAGAGTGTGAGTCCGCCTATGAAACCCTTTTTGATGAGCGCTCTCCATCCGCTTTGAAAATTAATTTTTATACTTTTCCAAGGTTTTGTATATCTATAAGTTGCTGTG
This sequence comes from Neuroterus valhalla, assembly GCA_011762715.2. Lineage (NCBI taxonomy): Eukaryota > Metazoa > Arthropoda > Insecta > Hymenoptera > Cynipidae > Neuroterus > Neuroterus valhalla. The sequence continues at coordinate 4,153 of WSXT02119449.1, read as the reverse complement.
AAATAAAAATCATAAACATTTCATGAAATTGTTTTAATATTAGGCATTTGGTATAAAAACATTTTGGAGTCAAAGAATATCAGTTTAAAATCATTTGGAATCAAACTATTATTCCTTGAAAGGAAATGGTCTTGGATGTACTGAAATGTGGGAGATTCGTGGTCGTGGTCCAGGAGGTTTTTCAATAAAAGCGACTGTAGGTGCTGCTTTGAAAGGCAGTTTTGTTGGCAATTGGTGCTTTGCGAATTTTTTCAAATCCTCATCTCTTAACCTCGAGTCTCCGATTTCCCTCTGCTTGACGTCCAAAGTCTTGTTTCGCTTTTTGTAAAACATCACCTCGACTGCTAAGGTGATCATTGCAAGGACTAGTCCAACCAAAGTTGCAATGAAAACTCCACCTTTAGTTGGAAAGGAAAATTTAATTTTGTACAAAAAAAATGATTCACGGAAATCACTGAGTTTTACCAAATTTGGATTTTTTACCTAAACTTTCTAAGGTGATTCCTTCATTGTCATCCGACTCAGCACATTGTCTCCTGAGAGTTTGGTTCCAATATTTGAAATTTAGAGTTTCGAAAAATCGATCTTTCTGCAAATCCAGAATTCTGTAAAAGATTCAAATTGTTTCAATTCCAAAATTCCCGGAGAATTCCTTATGTTGGATAAAGGATGGCTTGTTACCTTCGGCTAATCTCTTCTTGTAGATGACTCCCTTGCTGAACCGCGATAGCATAAGGCTGTTCTGCAAAAACTTCCCCAACTTCGGTCAAACTGCAATTCAGTGTCACTCTATATTTTATTTCTTGTGAATCGTGAATGAATGCAAATACCGATTCTTTGCTCTCTAGTACCTACAAAAGTCAATAATCAATTTTCCAAATCGTAATATTCTAAATTTGTAACGCTCAGAGCAGATGGGGTCGTTTTTGAATTCAAATTCCCCGCCCTGATTGCGTCAGAATCAGGGTTTATTTATTAATAATACTGGCGGGAAATTTATACCATCGCGAATTGGTAATCGAATATAGATTGAAAATCATTTGTATACTTACTCTGTTGAAACCTTCATCAGCAGAAATTACTGGCCCGACTTTATCAATTGCTTGCAGAATGTGACCGTATTGTTCTTTTATTGGATAATCCCAAACTCTGTACTCAACTTGATCGCTTGTACTATTCAGAGTCAGTTGTTTCCAGACACTGTAAATTTTGTAAGTTCAATCGTTTACGTTTGACAAAAAAAATTTTCTAAAATAAATTGGAAAAATCCAAACATTTAAAATATTCGACTGCTGGTTTTGTCGTGTTTCGCGACTATTACTCAAAAATTCAATGCAGTTTTTAAAAAATTATAAAGTCGTCGATTTGAACCATGTAATTGATGACGTGACGATAGCGACGCACAGTGGTAAAAAAAAGGCCGTGGACAAATTGATTTTGAGATGGCAATTATTATCCGATCTTCACTTCTTTTTGAGAATAGAATCTGAGAAAATTTTGCATCGAGCTGTCATGGCCGACTTCCGAATTTTTCCTTATTTATTTTTTATATACCTGATAAAAAAAAACTATTTTTTTACTTTTGGAGAATACCGGTTTTTAAAGAATGCTTAGATTAATTTCAAAATTCTTGGCAAAAATTGAACAGCAATACAAATGTTAAAACTTTTTAAAATTTGTTATAAACACATGAGATAATAAGAATGGTTTCGTGAGGATTGAAATCGATCACATATTCCTTGAAAATAGAACCTTAGTATCATATTGGGTCAACAATTTGGAATTTAGGTTTGTTCAGACTATTTTAATTAAAAAATGCACTATTTGGCTGTTTTTGAAAGCACACCTTTTTTTGAATGTTATTTACTCTTAAGAACAAACTTCAAAATTTTTGATAACATACTGATTGAATTGAATAGTTTTATTGTAAACAACATTTGTTTAATAAAATTTTTATTTTTTTATCTACAATCATACATATTCACAAATGAAATATCGTTTCTATCATGAAATTTACAGACAATTAGCAAGCTATTATTTCTGTCTATGAATCGTTTATTATTATTATTATTATTATTATTATTATTATTATTATTATTATTATACCATCAGGCCAAATCCCTTTCGGGGTAGGCTAATTTCGTTTACGCCATCGACATATAAACTGAACCGCTCATGTCCACTGCGCATCCATTTTGGTGTAGGAAAGAAGGGACGTAGGATTCATCCTCGGTTGTCTCCGTCTTGCTTTTTCTGATTGGCTCTTAGTTTTGGCTCAGGCCTGTATGAGTAGTTAGCGGGACCCTCAATGGGGACTCAGCCTCGGTTTCGACGGCCCCAGCTCGTTTGAAGTTTTCAATATAAATAATCCGAATAACGGAAAAAATTGTTTTTATGTGCTTTGTTTGTCAAACGTAGAGCGACGTGGGCGACGGGCGTTCATTTCACACATAATCATATTATTATATTTTCGACTTGACGTCATAACCTAGAAAAACATTTATTCACAGCATCGACGTATAATATTTGTATGTCGATGATTAATATTGTGAAGTTAATATTATGTACTACATTAAAAAAAATAAATAATATTCGTTTCAAAATCAAGCAACGAAATAAAGAACTTGGACAAAATTAGGTCATAAACGTCAAAGTTTACATTAATGAATTTATTGAATCCATAAAATTCAGCCTGTTATTTATTTTGTATAATAATCTTCGCTTACACACAGTGGTAATTTAACTTGGACAAATAATTATCAACATAAAAAATTAACTACAAACTTATATAAATTACTGGTAAGCATGCATAAAATATTTGACAATTAGATCAAATTTGCAAGTTTTAATAAAAAATTTGGATCCAAATAAAATTAGAAACTTTATTTTTGAGAATTTCATGAAATATTTCCAAATTTTGAACATTGGAAATATAAAAATGGAATATGAACGAACAGGATGATAATAATAATTATCCTATATGAAAAGGCACGTTCAAGCATACCGTGTATTTCCACACAATGCTAAATATATTTTTCCGAAAAAATCATTTCCTAAACTCACATGGGAAAGATCCAGGAATAAATTGCCGGAAAAATAGATTTCGAGAAGTGTGAATAATTAAAAGGGGCCCACGAAAGGCTAGGACCGTCACTGCGCGCAAAGGATACAGCACTATATCCTTTTCTTTCTACTACGTTCGAGTTCGCGCATCCAGATGAGCGGTCCAGTTCATATGTCGATGGTTTACGCTTCATCATTGTAAACGAAATTTTATAGGTTATTTTCACACAGAGTTGGGAACCAACCAACTGCAGGGATCTAATAAAAATTGTTATTAGCTACACAAATTAGAGCTAGTCGATTTTTGAGATTATCAGTTTTGACACGAAAATATTAGACGATTGAACTTCATAAAAATTTGAAAATTGAATGTGTGATGGGAAAGTATGAGTTTGCAAGGAAATTTCTATATAAAATCGCGAAAATTTCGAATTTCCAACAAGGAAACAACTAATCAACTCAATAAATATCAAGGCAATTCAACAAGGCAGATATTATTATTATTATACTATTAAGCCAAATCCCTTTCGGGGTAAGCTAATTTCGTTCACGCTTTATCATTGTAAACGAAATTTCATAGGTTATTGATTAACAAATACATTATTTAGCTACTTAGCATTCGAACATGTTTTTTTGATGCAATCAACTCTTGATAATTAAGAAAAACTATTTTATTAATATTATTTTATATTATCAGCAGTTAATCACACGAAAAACCGAGTTAAAACGCAGAAAATCGCCGAATAATGCTTTTGTCATTCAAGTTTGTTTAGACAATTATCAAATGTTATTGAATCATAGCAATCCAAATAATGCACAAACGTTTTCAAAGCGTTTTCTGGCAAATCAAAATCGTTTGGAATTTTTGGTACGAAAAACGTTTTGAAAACGTTGGATACTGACGCTGATTCTTGAGACTCAAGTGAACAAAACTCTTCAAAAACGTTCTAAAAATGTTTAAAAAACGTTTGACCAATAAAATGGTGAGTGACTACAAATTCAACACGTATTTCAAACGTCTACAAAACGTTTGGGAAACGTTTGACCAATGAAATGGTGAGTGACTACAAATTCAACACGTATTTTAAAC
>WSXT02119427.1:0-10982 GCA_011762715.2 Neuroterus valhalla | reverse complement strand
ACTGATTTCCCTGACCATTCTTTTTTTCCCTGACTTTTCAAGGATTTCAAGGATTTCAAGGTATGTGGCAGCCCTGCTGGAGCACTTCAATATTCAACCATGAAGGTGAATATTCTAAGAAGAAGATTAATTTTTAAACAGAAAGAATAGTTTTCTAAGAAAAAATACAGTTTGACAACAAAATAGTTGTATGCCGAAGTAAAAAAATAATTATTTTCACCTGAAAATGAAACAGTAACATTTTTAGTTCAACAAAACAATTTCGAACCAAGCATAAGAGTTTTCTACTAAAATAAAGAATCTGTAACTGAAGGAGTTGAATTTTCCAAAAGAGGTGAATTAGCTTTTATCGAAGAAGATTGATTATCGACAAAAGTTTGAATTATCAAATTTTAAAATGGAAAAATGGATGTTTAGCAAACAAATAAAGTCATAACTAAAACTATGAGATTTTTAATTGGAATAAGGTAAACTAACTTTCTAAAAGAAATTAACTGTCAAATAACAAAAAAAACTAACTTTCAAAAAAATTATTACATTTTTACACAGAATGATGAAGAATGAAATAAAATTGTAAATTTTTACCTGGAGTAGTTGAATTTTAAACCAGAAAGACGAATTTTTTACTGAAATTGAATATTGAACTAGAATAATAGTTCAATTTTTGACAAAAAATAAGTTTTCAACCAAAAAATACAATTTTTCAACAAAATGGTTGAAATTTGAACTATAAAAAGGAAAATTTTCAAACAAAAATAGTGACATTTTCGTCTCAAAAAATTAATTTTAAGCCAAACATAAGAGTTTTGAACTGGATGAACGTTCAACTAGAATGAAAAATGTTCAAATGTATAACTTGAATTCCTAATCGTAAAGAAGAATATTAGCTACCGAAGGAAAAGATAATTTTCTACCAAAAAATCGATTTTTTAACAAGATATGAAAAGTTTCAACGAAATAATTTGATTTCCAATTCAAGAAGACAAATTGTCGCCGAATTATCTAATTTCAAACTCGAAAAGATCAATTTTCCTCTAAAAATGAAACAGTTCCAGTTGAAGAAATTGATTCTCTACCAAACTGATGAACTTTCAGGTATAATGATGAATCTTCAACGGGAATAGACATATTTTAAGAAAAAAATATGAGATTTTAACCATAAATATTAATTTTCTAGAAAAATGGCGAATTTTCCACGAAGTACATAAATTTTTTAAGGAAATAGTTTAATTTGCAAACTCAAAAATAAATGTTCAACGAAACTTTTGAATTTTCCCTAAAAAAAGATGAATTGATTTTCAACAAACAAGTTTAAATTTGAAACAAATAGTTGATTCTTTAACTAAAAAAGGATGAATTTGCAATTAACAATGTAAGCAAGTTTCCTAGCATAATTCAGAAATATTTCTTCTTCGGGATACTATTTCTACTCTAAACACTGCCTAAGATACTTTCTTTATTTAAATTTCAGAATAGGGATTCCCTGTTCCAAATAAAAAAAACGTGATAAAAACATTTTTTTGCTAAAAAATGAAGATAATAATAATTCTTTCTGTAGGTTTGGGCTACGATCAGTTCAATCATCAAATTTGAGCCAGCTAAAAAAATCTCATAGAGCACCGACTTTGCAATTTGGTGTTTTGCTTTTTCAATCATAAAAAGAAAGCGGTCATTTCTCGTATTTTTCTGTAGATTTTTCAATAGTCTAGGTTGAGTCAAGTAAATTCCCGGTTTTCAATTAAATTCCCGGTCCTTCCTGGTTTCCCGGTCAAGTCGATAACCCTGAATTTGAACTGCCTGGAATAGCGAAAGCCTTGTGAATTACTCTGCCAAATCAAAATAATAGAAGATCGTTTAAATTAAGATATTTTAAGAGAAAGATTGAAAAAGATCAATTTATTGAATTTTGTACAATAAACGTTTGCACGTTTAATTAATTTTTTAACAGTTTGGAATATTATTTTTATAATTATAGACACAGCGTGCGAACTTCGAGCCCGAAGTTAATTTTCAGCAGGTTCGCTCGCTTTAGGAGAACATAAAAATGCTAGAGCCGTTAAAAAGTCGCAAAGAGCGCTGATAGACTAAATCGTTTTTCCTCGGACTCGTGACTGATAACCACTGGACGCGAAACTGCTATTAGTGAAAGTGCAAAACAGTCTATCTTAAAGAGGAGGCTATAAGTATTTTAAATATATTTCACTTCTCCTTATAATGATAATGACTTATTTTCAACCGTTTGACAAGGCAATGAGAAAATAAAAATATTCCTCTATTCTTAGACAAGTATCTGGAATGTGTCCCAGAATGTGGAAGCTTTCAAAACAGGATTTAAGAGATAGATTCAGAAAAATTGATTGGATCTCCTTAAAATTTTGACCATTCACAATTTAATTCCAAGACACATGTGTGGAACCAATGGAAATAAAAAATGAGATTTTTTGCGCTTATTCATCGTTAATAACAATAGTAATTCTCATCATACCAACAATTTTGCCTATATGTTTCTAGAATTATTTTGTGTTATAACTACAAAGGAGGTAAGATTAACAGAATAATTGTAGAAAACTTCAAAAGAATAGAGAATGGAATTTATTATATTGACAACGGATATTTGAAATGTTTGTAATGTAGTGAACAAAAAATTAATCATTTTCCAGCATTTCATTTCAACTGAACAAAAGAGAAAACTTTTTCTGATTTTATGTTCATTTCCGTACACCTTCAATCAAGTTAATTTATACCTCAGAACTAGATTTAAATCTTTTTTTTGTTTTCTTTTTATTTTCCTAAATAATAGACCCCGAAACGCTTCTTTTATTTCAATTGAAAGCAAATTATGAATTCAGGAATCTGTGGCACCTTGTCCTCCAATCTGAACATATTCAATTTTTTTTACGAAAATTTTAACCTAACTTTATGTTTTATGCAGATCTTGTCTAACGTCACGTCGATCTGGATAAGGATATCGAAAAGTAAAAAATCGATAACTGAATATTTTCTGCAAGAAAAACTGTTGGGAGCCGATTGAGCGTAAATCCACTTTCCTGGCTTGCATTCGTTTGCCTTATATTTGCCGGTATTGGATCAGAAAAGGAAAAATTGAACCGAATTTGAAAGTAACTCTCTGGAAACCGGTAGAAGCGATCGGGGCATGAAGAGAGTTTAGAGTAGAGGGGGTATAGATACAGATTGAATGGAGGGGACAGGAGAAAGGAAGAGGGACTGAAATGCGCAGGATCGTCAACCCGGAAGAGAGTCTCGGTCTCGGCAAAGTTGTTCGGTCGGGTCTCGGGGTGCGCCGACCGAGCGACCGAGCAACCGAGCAACCGAGCCTCGGAGAAAGTAATTTAGCAACCCACGCCACGGTTGGGAACATATCACCTTGTCTTCCAACTTTCAGTGGTTCTCCAACATTTCGCGAAAACAACTTGAGCTATTTCATTTTTTCGGAGAAAGTTAACCGCGGTTCTCAACCCCAGGCTTTCAATTTCAAACATAAAAACTGTAACAGAGGTATGGTACTTTCGCTTTACCGATTGAAAAATTCACTTTCCACAATTTATTAAGAAAATTCGCTTCACTAGCTTCAGAAAGCTTGGGCAGATTGATATTTTTCAAGAAATTATGATCGTCACACTGTCCAAATGAAAAAAAACATTCCGTTTTCCAATTTTCATGGGAGCATGTTGATAGTATTTAATTGTGAATTACCAACAATATACTATGCATAATATATATTTTTTTGCTCTGGCGCCAGATCTCGAAAAATTGATTAATGATTTTTATTCAAGAAAAGTGAGACTTGAACAAATATTTTCCGTAAGCCTAGAGAAACTGGAAAGGGCAGGTAGTTTCTTCGAAATCTGGTGGAAGTAGACCAAATATTCTTAGTGTTTTAATTCTGAACTTCGTTTATAAAATCTTAATTGTTTTTTATATCATTCATATCTTCAAGGACCATCTTATTTTAATTGATACGTATCATTCACAAAACACGTGCTACATTTCGTGCTATGAAAAAGAAGAAGCCTACATTTAGATATCCAAAGATAACAGGTCTTCAATATGAACGCTTTGAAGATAGAGTCGCCTAATTATTTTCTGTTCATTTGTAAGTAGAATACATATTTTTTAGTTGTTGACCTGTGAAAGCTTGAACTGTAAAATTATTACACTTTAGAAAATTTCAATCTTCAATTCAGAAAACTTCAGTTTTTAATTCTAAAGTTATTAGAGAGAACAATAATTTTGCCTTTTCCGACCAAAAAATTATAAACAAAGCGATCAAAAAATCCCTTCTGTGGAAAACGTGTTTCAAACAATTGACGACCATCTATTCGGAAAATTTCCCTGGATATTCACAATTAGGGGGTCTTTCTCCAAGTTTTAAACCAAAGTTACTCTCCAGACCTCTCAGTGCATACATAACTGTTAGTTGCGGGACTTGCAATGGCTGATTTATAGGAATCGGGCATAATTTTTTTTTTTTGGTTTGAATGTGGGCAGGTACGAAATAAAGTTGTAATTGATGTATAGTTCTACAAGATGCAATTAAGCGTAAAGGAAAGCGGGTGAGTGAAATAAATAAATGCATGCACTGATTGTGATGCTAGGTTGCTTGGCTATTAAACCGGTGCGGTACGGTGCCAACCCATTCAACTGTCAGCTGAGGTAAACTCTTTAGAGGTCTAACGTACGTCAGAGGCGTGCAGTGGATGAGCACGCTGAAAGTGAAAACGATCATCCAAGCTAGGCTTGGAGAAGCCACTCTTTTCACTCGCACTAGCGCCTCCGATTCCTATTTCCACGACCTGCGGAAATCATGAGTTCAATGACTCTCCTCACCAACATGTATTTGATTCATAGTGATTATTGTACGGCAGGAAGAATTAACTTGAAAGACAAAATTTCTGGTCTAATGAATCTTTAATATATTAGATTTTACACCGCCTCTTTTGTTGAAATCAAAATCATCAGGTTGTCGATTCTGCGGACGATTTCAAATTCCCAGTCATTTCCCGGTTCTTCACGGTCAAGTTTTTACATTCTTTTTACAAAAGTTGGATCAGTTAAACTTACAATTTAAAAAATTAATAAACGATAAAAAAACACTGGATATCCGAAAAAATAGTTAATTTTACAATGAAAGAGATGAATTTTTAAATAAAAACATAAATATTTAACTGGAGCACTTCAATTTTCAACCATGAAGGAGAATATTCGAACAAAAAGATCTCAACAAAATAGTCAAATTTCGAGCTCCAAAAATAAAATTATTTCCAACCAAGAATAGAACAGTAACATTTTCAGTTCATAATAAAACAAAGAATCTTCAACTGAAGGAGTTAAGTTTTCGAACAGATAAATTAAAACTTATATTAATATTAGATATTGATATTATTACTAATAATAATAATAATAAAAACAAAATACTCAAATTTTGGATTAAAAACATAGATGTTCAACTAAAAAAATTAATTTTTTACTAAAAATATGGGATTTGCAATCGGATAAGTTGAATTTAAAGTTTGAAAAAATTACTTATAACAAAAAGAAACTAAGTTCAAAATAAATCATCATATTCTCACACAAAATGATGAATCGAATGAAACTGTAAATGTTTAACTGAAGTATTTGAATTTTGAACCCAAAAGACAAATTTTGAACTGAATCGTTTGACAAAAAATTAATTTCCAATCAAAAAATACAATTTTTAAACAAAATAGTTGAAATTTAAATTAGGAAAATAAAAATTTTCAGACCAAAGTAGAATATTGACATTTTCGGTTCAAAAAACGAATTTTAAATCAAACACGAGCGTTTCCAACAAGATGAATATTCGACTAAGATGAAAAATGTTTAACAGTATAACTTGATTTTTCAATCTTCAATTTAGAAAGACGAATTTTTACTGAATTCTCGAACTTTGGACTAGCAAAGATCAATCTTCCACTAAAAATGAAACAGTTAGATTTTTCAGTTGGAAAAATAGGTTTTCAATCAAACTGGTGAATATTCAGGTATAATGACGAATCTTTGACGTGAATAGATGTGCATAAACTATCAAAGGAATAGTTTAAGTTTCAAATTAAAAAATTGATGTTCAACAGAATACTTGAATTTTTACAACAAAAAAAAAGAATTTATTTTCAACAAAGTAGTTACAATTTCAACCAGAGGTGAATTTTGAATCGAAATGATGCAACTCGAACATCAAAATGTAGCTCTCAACAAACAAGTTTAAATTATAAACAAGTGGTTGATTATTGAATTGAAAAAGGATGAATTTGCAATGAACAATTTGAACAAGTTTTCTATCCTAATTCAGAAATATTTCTTCTTCAGAATACTACTCTTCTCTAAAGACTGCTTGAAGTACTTTATTTATTTATAGTTAAGGAGAGGGAAAATTGTGAAAAATTTTAAATTTTGAAAAAATTTAGATAATAATTCTTTTTGTATGTTTGGGCCATTATAATGGGGAAAAAAATTCTTCCTCTCATGTAGTAGGCAAAGATATATTTAAATATTTTGAGAATCAGATGAAAGAAAATTTAAATTCTTCAAATCAATGATAATATCTGTTTTTGATTCATAAAAAGAAAGCGATCATTTCTAGTATTTTTTTTAGTAGAATTTTTAATAGTTTAGGTTGAGTCAAGTAAATTCCCGGTCATTTCTCGGTTTCCCGGTCTAATCGACACCCTAATCGTGATCTGGAATTCAAAATTGGGAAGTTACAATATATCTAGAACTTCGTCAGATATATTAGAATTTATAAGTGGTTCACTTTAAATGAAAGTTGGTTAAATTATAGTGCTATTTGAGAGACCATTGACTTCAACAGGATTTCTGGAAATTATACAAATCACGGAAGTTAGCAGCCATGTTAAATTCTGCAACTGCATTGTTGTGAAGAATTGATATTTTAGAATTAGTTTATCCTAAAACTAACAAACAACATTTGGAATTTCCCAAACTTTAAATTTTTTTCATTGAAGTTACGAAATTTCAGTCTTTTCCTAAGGCAAATTAGAAAACTGTTGAGGCTTCGAATTGAAAATAAAATCGTTGAATTTGAATTATGCATTAGGAATAAATTTTTATTTTCGGAGCTCATCAATTTTCACAGGTAGAAGCACAGAACACACGACACCAATTGTCGAAATGTGAAACAATGTAACTTATTTTATAACCTGATGGAATATTAACAAAGTTTTTGAACGAACGTGAAATTCACAATTATTTTAAGAAATAAATGCGTCTAATCATTATCATAAGAAAGACGAGTTTAAGTCCGATAAAAAAATACGGTACGATAAGTAATCCAGAGTGGGCTAGGCCCTCAGTATAATTATGCAAGTTTATAGATTATCAGCGGTTTTTAAACGAGCAGTAGAAATTATGTTCACATGGTTCGTAAACGTCTTCGACACCCAAGGTCTCGTTTTCGCATCATTCAAAAACTTAAGTCTTGCGTTGCAAGTTGCCAACAAAATTGCAAGTTTGAGACATTTTATGCTCAACTCTTCATGATACTAATTATTATCAACCCATTCATTAGTTCCATTCATTTATAATAATTCCTCGAACTAAATGCCTTTCTTGAAGGAAAGTCACGAAAAATATATGGTTCAAATGTTAAATCACACAAAAAGTTTATTATCGATTTTTTTATAAGTTGGCGTCAAGCCTGAGATGCAATCGTACATCTCGGGTCGCCTGATAACTCGATTGACTATTCATAATAACAGAGAAAATCTATTTACATTGATGTCTATGCTGAAAATGATTCTTTAAAATATTCATTCACGCATATAAAAATTAAAAAAATAATTTTCTCACTTGTTATTAGTGGTAAGTGTTATATTGGAAATATCGAAATACTGAAGTGTTTATTTAACTAAATTTAGATGGATACTTACATAAAGAAAAAATCTGACCACAGATATTTTATTAATAATAAATATCTCTTAGTATAAGTTAATCCTTACCTGAAACAAAAAAAGGGAATAAACCGTTAATAAAGCGGAGAAATGTTATCAGTGCTACAAAATGTTATTGTATGCTATAAGGAATACATTATTTACAAATTCATGGAAGAAAATTTAATTGCAATTTTTTGCAGAAATATCTTTTTGATACTTCACTGTTTGTTTTCTATTTTCATAGAGCTAATTATTATTCACAATTTTCCATACATCTCAATTTCATGTATATCCTGAATTTCAATAACGTTTTTACTATGCAAATTAATTCCATTGGATTGGCACGGTTAGGTTAGGTTGGAGTGAAGTAATAATTTAAAAAAGAGTGTCAAAATAAAAACAAGCTCTAATTATTAGAAATGTAGAATTCGTATTCCCTTCGAAAATCGGTGGTGATACTAATAGAAGGAAACCAGCTGCACTCAAGGAAGTGTTTTCTGCAGTTTTCCTCTCCTCTAGCCAGAAGTTCGGGAAACTCAAATGTTTCTATTCAAGCAGGATTAAAAGTCCTCAAAGTAGGAAATTGAGCATATGGATAGCCCAAAGAGGAGGAATGGAAGACATGGAGGAGGAATGAAATAAAATATATATTTTACGATAAAAAGTGTGAACTGTGGAGTCAATAGCGATTGATGAAAGGCGATTGTAATCCGCCTTTACGATTCGACTTAGCGACACGTTTACACCCACGTGTGAGTGTGCGCGCGTGTCGAAGACTACATTACATGTTGGTAGCTGGAGGTTATGGTAGGTCACGTGTCCCCAACGGCATCCGCACAAGAAGTGGGAGCACTGAGCAGTCTGTCAGACTTCTTGTGGCTTCGTTTAGGCCGCGAATTAAGCTCGGCCTCCCGTCAGGGTCAGGTTATGGTCACTGGGCCACGGGCTTTGGGAATGACTACTGACATTCAGTTACTGAGATACTGATGTACTGACTCCTTCACTGTATGTATTCAAGAACTACTCACTGAACTTAGGTCGACTTTAGACTCGCCAAATCATTTTTGTGGCACCACTTCGAATAAAGCTTGATCATTCATCAAGCATGACAAATTTCAAGTTGAGTTAAACAGACCATAAATTCTTGAACTTACAAATCATTAGATTATCTTCGGAATATCGAGGATTTATCGGCGATTGATAAATTTGAATATTGTGTTGAATATTGTTAATCCAAACTTTGATGAAATTCAGCTCCAGAAAATGTGGAATTTGACAGTGGATGACAAGTCTTTGGACTGTCGTGCATATAGATTTAATATGAATTATATGGTCAACAATTTTACGGTTCACAATTTTTAAAACATTGCGGGAAACCTTTCTTTAGGATTTTTATACGAATAAAATAAATTGACGAAATAAAACATCACGCAGAGTTCGAATTGATGTTCATGGTCGATCTGATTGACTAAATTTGAATTAGGTCATGAATTTTAAATTATCAATAAATTTGACTGACTTCAAAATAAATTCAACTGGCAGCTGATTCAATTAAAGACTTTGACTGGAAAATTTTATTGAGTTTCCGAACAAATTGAGGGGAATTTTTTGTTTTGCTTGAGACGCACGTTTTTCCAACTTTGGACGGCGATTGAAAATCCAGTTTTCGTCTTAGTAGAAAAGAAAAAACTTTTTCCTGAGATATTGCTAGAGGTGCATGTTCTCTCAGCAATAGCGCAATTCACCTAACTTTTTTAGACTATCCTCATTTTCGCAAAACTGGCGCATGTGTCCTATAGAACATCACCTTATAAATATTAAAAATTCTAGCTTTTCATTGACGTAAATTGAATTGCATTCTACATAAATCAGTATACTAAATCTACTAAAATCCAATTCGAAATTTGATATCATTCTATTATATTCAACTGAATTTCAGTAAATACAAATAGAATCAGGGTGGCGTTTCGGCGGACGATTTCAAATTCCTGGTCATTTCCCGGTTCTTTATGGTCAAGTTTTTCAATTTTCCCGGTCAACTAGAAGTAACATATTTATATTTGTCACAAAACGCAATAATTGATTTCTATACATGGCAATCATTTTAAACATTGTTAAACACAACACATCAAACCTGCAAAATAAATCGATTTTGAAAAAAATGCTCAAATTTTTAACAAAAAAATATCATTTTTCACGTAAATTGGAACAGGTAAACTCATAATTAATCAAAATCAAATCACGAAGTAGAATTTAAAACAAGATTAATTCCCAAATAGAAAGAATTATTTTCTAAGAAAAAATATAACGTTTCAACGAAATAGTCGAATTTCAAACTCAAAAAATAATTATTCGCAACGAAAAATGGAGCAGTAACATTTTTAGGTGAAAAAATAAACAATTAAAACCAAGCAAGAGTTTTATACTAAAACGAAGAATCTCCAACTGAAGTAGTTGAGTTTTAAATAGGTAAATTAACTTTTACTGAAAAAGATAAGTTGTCAACGATAACTGGCATACTCAGATTTTAAAATGAAGAAAATGGATCCTTAACTAAACAAATGAATTTTTGACTAGAACTATGGAATTTTCAATAGGAACAAGTTGAATTTTAAGTTGAAAAAATTACTTATGACGAAAATAAACTTGCTTTGAACAAAAAAACTAACTTTCCCCAAAAAACTATTTTTCAACAAACAAAAAAGAACTAACTGCCGAACAAATTACTACATTTTTATACAAAATGATGACAAATCAGATGAAATTGTAAATGGTTAACTGAAGTAGTTGAATTTTAAACCAGCAAGGCTAATTATTAAACCACAGACTCAAAGAAAACTTACAAACTCCCCTTTTGTACTTGGCGCCACATGATCTCGAAGGACCCTCTCCAGGATTATTGGCCAATCGGGTACACACCCATGCACAATTGCGCACCTAACTCCGCCATAATAGTTTCAATGGCCTAATTTAATCTAGCGTCAGACAGAAATTGATCTATGTTTTGAAGGGTATTTAAAGAGTATTCATTACAAGCACAATAAATAAATG
>WSXT02119416.1:0-10982 GCA_011762715.2 Neuroterus valhalla | reverse complement strand
ATAAAACTTACAAATTTTTGCAAGATAAAAAAAAGATGCGCCACAAAATTTTCTACAAGAATCAGTTCTTAAAATCGGAATTCGTACGATTTTCAAAATTGACTTTCAGGACAATACTTCTCAGGCTGAATCTACGCGTATCCCCTTTTGATCCGGAGAGGTTCAATTGTCTCCGCGCTTCTTCAGAGATGATAGATATATTTTTCACAGATAACCAAATACAAGAGTATTTTTGAATAGCAACAGTCCACTGGATCGAAATTTGAAAGCGCTCAGCGTCCGAAACAGTTTCCCCTGATTTGAACTTAACTTCGACCAATGGGTCATGAGAACCTTTCTCACTGGTTTCAGTTGGAGAAAGTTCACCAGATTTATTTGGCCTATAAATAGAGTTGTCATTTAAGACATAAAATGTCATGAAAATGTCAAACCTATACTTCTTTTCAATAAAACGTCCCAACCAGCTTACATGATTCCCTTCTGTAAAGACATGTTTGGATAATGAGATCACTGTTGAAAATTTTATGATAATAATGTACAAGATAAACTCTTGATATTGAGATTATATTGGTGGAACCACATGGCATGTTGTAAAGATGAGAATTCCGAACAAGATAAAAATGGAGAGCACACAATGATAGCACAGAAAGTCACTTGGGACTCTAATGTACCATAAACTTGTAGCTACTCTTAGTATCAAAACATGGGATGCACACGTTTCGTTCGTGGGTTTGTTTACGTCCTATATGTAGTGGCGCTCGGAGCTCCTACTTCGGTGACGAATCGGTCCCTTGACCTGAGCGGTTGGGTGCGTGTACTTAAAAAAGTTGATCAATATAAGGTAACAATCGGGGGCGTGCAGCTCTCAGCATTGTAACACACTGATCATATTGTCCGCGAAGGCTGCGCGCTCCAAGCTTGGGACGGAATCAGTCCCAAGCTCGGCGCGCGCTGTTCTCGTAGTCAATGGGGCTAATCGCTCCATATTTTGATATTTGCTCGTCCTACGTTTTGCATTTTTACCGTATCAAAAGTTTTCGGGAACAAAACGTTCTTGAAAGAGCATAGAAACTGGGTTCCTAATGATATTTTGTGAAGGCGGGTAAACAAGAAGAACAAAAACAAATGAATTTTGAAACTCTGCTTAGTGCGGAGCACTCCGTATCACCTCTCTTCGTTGAAAAAGAGGTCTTTGATCGCACAACCGACTGCAATGCCATTGTATCTACATGTTTCTGAAAACGCATGTGTGTTGACTATATTTTCGTTTTGAAACAAACAAATTATAATGGTAAGCTTGTAGACATGAGTTTAGAATCGCAATGCAACCCCCTCATGGTAAATTCTAGGAACTATGATCTTTATAGGTAGACTGCAGACGCTTATGGAGGATATATTGTAAATGATGTTTTGAATTATATGAATAACATTAAAACAATGTTATCTTCAATATCGAGAACTTTTCCGAACATGATGAAATGAGTGCGGCCAGGAGCAGTGGACCCCAACGCTGCGCAGTGTTGCGTGCGCGGTTTATGATTCCTTTAACAACGTTCCCTCGCTCAGAAAAATCCACCAAAAATATTCATTAAAGAGAATATTATAAGGAACGTTTGAGCGGAATTCGGATCAAGGTTATGCTTTACTGCAATTCCATCTTACACGGAAACGGACGCATGTTTACAATTTGGAAAAAATACTATTATTGCTTTTCCCTTTGGAAATTCTGAAAATGTATTGGATACCCATTTTTCAATGAGGTATTTTTTACAATGTTGCAATATTGGTTTCGTATACCAGCTACTTATAATTTTATTATTGTCGATTCCAAGTGTAAAATGTAGAAAACTGGGTTGACTTTCCTTTGCTGATTCGATGGTGAATTTTAGTTTTTCATTTCCTTAAATAAGTTTTTAAAAATACCATCAACTTTAGTCTTTAGAAGACAAATTATGGTGTCATTCATGTAACTATAAGGAAACAATATGTGGCTGTCAAAATTATAAAAATTTATATTTTGCATTATTTTCATAACACGATTTGCGGCCGCTGCTGTAGTTAGTACCCCCAGTGGGAGTCCAAACGTGTGTTTTCAAAAAGCATTATTTTTTGCAATAATAAGATTCCAAGCTCAAACAGAAAACTTCTTTTTTCATGGACAAATGTATTTCGTTGGATTTCTTATTCGTGAATAATAATAGAGGTTGAAATTAGTTTCTGAGATATATTTGGATACAGAGAAACAATATCGAGAGATGCAATTGAATATCCATGAGGAATGTTGATTTTATCCATTTTTTTTCAACCCCACTGTCTTCAATGTGGCAATCAGTCTTGCTAACAATTTTTGGTCAGGATTTAGCTTACTATTTGGGTATATGGTGTAGTTTTGGAAAACCATAAAACCTAGGATTTACACGATCATAACTGATGGCTGTATTACCAAATGTAGTGCCATTTTCGTTAGTGTTGAAACACCTTGAAATATGACTAAGTTAGCTACGATTTAAATTTTGATTCATTCAACCAATTCATAAACAAATTTTTATAACAATCATTTTAAAAACACAATTTTTTATTATGATGTCATTTTTTCAAATATCAGTCAATACCACGGTCGTATACACACATCCTGCGGCTTTGATTGCCAACAAGTGTTTTGAGGCAATTGATTTGTGATTCTGCTCACCGAAAATGATTCATTAGTTAACTCAATTATCGTCGACATTCTCTATCTGTAGTGAATTTTCTTTCATGAGTAGAAATATTTTCTTACGTAACTCGTTGCATTTCATTACTTTTAGAAATTAGTTCCATCAGAATAATTGTGAATTATCTGATTTCCAGCCTTATTTTGGTTTTATTATTTTCATCAATTCATTCACTAATTTCCGAATACCAGGTTTATCTAGAAGAAATTGATTTCTTAACATTCGAATTTGGAATTAAACAGACACTTTTAGCACTCTACTATTACGCCACCACTGGAAGTGGCGGTTTTCTGAATGAACCGAAAGCTTCAATAAGGGAACATCCCAAAAGTAGTTCTTTTTATTAGTTACGAAGTTACATTCTTGAAAAATTCTTTCTAAAAAAAACGCTCCGATTTTAGTTGAAAATAATCTCTCTCAGGTAAAAGCTCACGTATTTTGTTGAACAGTAGGTTAAAAATTCAATTTCTAAACTTCAAGATGAGCTCCAGAATTTTGGAGGAATATTTCCTTCAAAATGTGAGTGAAACTTCTAATTCTTCTTGGTGAGTTCCCAAATTTTCTCGAGAACCCACGAAATATTAGGAAAAATTCCCGAAATGTAAGGGTGATTTAACTTACCGAACATGTCCATTAACGTTCTCGAAAATTTTCTTAGAGGGTATATAAAACATAAATGTCTAACATTGTAGGAGATCTATTTTGAACATAGTGAACAATAAAATTTGAATCATCATTTCGAAGAATCCTGCGCCTTCTTAGCTTGATGGATTTAACTTCTGAAGAACCAAAGCCTTTAGAAGAGCTGTGGGTAATGAGTTCGACAGTTAAAATAGAGAAACTAGAGCAGAGATATAACAAGTATTAGGAGTGCTCGAGTGACTTTGTGATTCGTAAGATCAACTCGAATTTGCATTCCCTAACAAGCGAACAGTTTTCTGCAATTGTCCGTATGGGTAAGTCTCGCCTGCTCAGAGGGACGAGTACACATTGGTCTGTTTGAATCGCATACAGAATAAGCTTACATTTATTCCTTTCAGAAAAATCACCCGAGGGACAGAAAGAGATATAAAGAAAGCTCGGGAACTTGAAAAAAGATTTGTGATTCGTACAAAGAGTCAGATCTCGTACCTCACAATGGAAGCTCACTCTAAAGGGAATTGTTGACTTGGAATGTGGAAACACCTGAAATAATGAGATTAAAAATTCATCAAACTCATATTTTCCTCTCTGGTAAGGTGAACCGTTTGACACCGAGAATGGAAGATGGCATTCTTTAGTGAATAAGTTACATATTTTTTTTAGCGAACTGCTTCAGTTGATCATTAGTTAATAACATGGTCAGCGGATGTCCAATTAAAATACATTTTTATAGTCAGTGAGTTTGATACAATAATTTGCCTAAAAATTTATTGGTGGAACTAGGGACTCCTTCACGAGTTTTTGAGTTGCTGATTTCCTGCTTGTCCTTTCATAACTTACAGCTTCTTTTCTGATTGAGCATGGGAGGACTTGAAAGAAGTTCTGAATACGGATTAGGATAATTTTTTCTGCTTTCATTTCCTCGAATTGCTCTTTCGATAAATCTCTCGAAGTCATCATCTAAATGCCTTGATAAAGACATGCTTCGCTGCAGTTTTATTCGCCAGAACGTTCCTTGGTCTTGTGCAGCTCAACTCGCTGAACACTGCCCAACGTCAACAGCCATTTTTTGAAGAATAATTTTGATATGAGCTAAGTTTACTGTCAGTCACCTGCAAGGAGATGCATTCAAAAGGTTTGAAATCAATAACGGCTTGCAAACTGCAAGATGATGAACTCACTCCTATCTGTCAAAAAAGTTCAGAAGGACTTCTCGTTCTGCCGTCGTCTTCTTTGAGTGAGTGACGTGAACCGAGCTCATTACTATATGACTAACAAAATACCCACTGCCTAAGGCTTTTGAAGTTTCTGTTCCAAGCAACGAGTAATACCGCTGTGTTTCTCGGTATTCGATTCACAATCATCACATTTGGCTTATGCAAGACTTTGTAAATCGATTCTTTTATTTATTTTGTTTTTTGATAAATCGTTAAAGAAAAGATGAAGCAATATCTGCTGCAATCCTATCTGAGATGCCCTATCTATCACAGACCCTCGCAGGAGTCATAAAAGGCATTCTGTTTCAGTTTCTATCTGCACTAGCTGCATCTTTGTCTCGTCAGCATAATCTTCATCCAAAGGTCAATAGATCTAGTAATACTCTCATTGCTATGGAGCTACGATGATCCAGAAGTAGGTCCTTTATTGTTTTCGATTAGCGGTTTCCTCAAGCACTGTGTCACTAAGCACTTGCAAACAGTGATTTCAAAATAATCTTTGTGCTTGATGAAGGTACAATTTAATATTTTTCTCAAACGGAGGTTCATCCATGTCTCCAGAAAATAATTTTCTCACATCTGTAACTGCTAGAAGTTCCTGCTTTAGCGTATTGGGTATTCTTTCACGACTCATCACTCATCTTCTATTGCTTGTACTATGTGATGTTCGTGTATTTCATGGCCTGAATCAGCAATTTTTACTCATGAGTATAAATATGGATATAATCATTTGAAGGCGAATATTTTAGATATTTAACTGTATAATTTAGCATGTAGAAGAGAGAAAGAGTGAGAGAGAAAGAAAAATACGTCTTGTCGCTGAAGAAGAAGGAACTTCCCTTTCCCTGGCGTTATTATACCAACAGGCGTAGAGATATCCATGTCAAGCTAAGGAAGGTACTACTTTCTTCGCACCGACAGAGTGAGAGAGCCGAGAACAGCGAGACTTGAACCCGCGCACTCCCCACCATTCAGTCCATCCCACTCTTCTAAGCTTCCCGCGACTCTCGTGAGGGCTCCACGGATATAAAAATGCGGGTTTCCCGTTGAAGGACAGAACGTTCAGATCTGGCGATCTGGCTCTGATTGCCGCTTCAGTAAGGAATACGAAAATATCTCACTCAATCCAACGCGTCTCTCTCCTTTAATCCCGAAGCCGGTCATCCGCTTTGGGCCTGAAGGCTACGATTGACCGACTGCGCAACGCATCTCTTTCTTCCTCACTCCCAAGCCCGTTCTTTTTTTTGCGTGAAGGCCACGATACGCCCTTACTGCACAACGCGTCTGTCTCTCTCACTCCCAAGGCTGGCCATCTGCTTCGGTCCGTGACAGCCATCCGCCTAAACACCATTGACCTTGCCTTTGAGTCTTGACGTGCAAACAAGTTCAACGTGTACAGTTCTTCGTGTCTCAAAAAACTGTATATGTATATCTCAAACATGCTAAGCAAAATTTAATTTCTAACCAACTAATTTGTCTTATAGCTCGTTCCAAATTTCCATCCTTCCTTCTAATCAACGAGACGACTCGCGTACCAGTTGATTCGTTCCGCCGATACTAGAGGCATACCTATAGTACTTGGCTGGATTCTAACCTCAAATATACTGAAAGATTGCAAAAAAGCGGATGGCGCGGCAGTGACGTCAGACTTACTACAAACCGCGTCGCTGAACGCCGAACGTTAACAAAGTTCAACGCTACCTCCTTTAACAAACTTTTCCCAGAAAGTAAGGAGTGTAACAGCCTGTTCAATATCCTTATGAACGTAGATCTGTATTCAATCAGATCCGGTCAATTTCTGGTTCATTCTTTCGAATCAGTGATTGCAGTGGGACTTGTGAAATTTTAGTAGGGAAAGTTGTTGTATCTTCTCAAAGCGATCGTTAGCATATCCCCTCTGAAAGATGCTCTCATGTGCAGGATTTTATGGTGTAGAGGCTATCCCAGTAGAATGAGTCAGGCTAAGCTGTTTTATTCTAGTAGCTAGTAGTGGTTCTTGATTGTCTGCAATAATGCTATTCGTCGGGCCGGAAGGGCATGTTCCCTAAACAATGTTTAGACCTGCATTGTGTATAGAAGAGATCGTTCCTGGAGCAGTTGGCTTAGCAGAACTATAGATTGAGGATCCATAATCCAATTTCGATCCAACAATAGCCTTGTAGGTTCCGGCAAGTATTTTTAAGTCTGCTTCTCAATTTCTTCCGGCAAGAGGTTTGGTGATGTCGAGTCTGCGTTTGGATTTGCAATCATCTTTTAGGAAAATAAAGTGGCGGACGCATGTGAGTTTTTCTTCGAATATGAGCCCAATGATCCTGATTAATCCTACATTCTCCAAGTCCTCGTTACCTAAGAATAATTTGGGATTGTGATTTCCTAACAGATTTCCAGAGGGTAAGGTGAAAGCTTTAAAAAAATGAAGCTAGTCTTCCCAGCGCAATCTTGCACTTTGTTGAGACAGTACTAATCAGTGTTGTTTGTTCTTCTCTTCTTCCACAAAAAATTATCACATCGTCAAAAAGAAATGTTTTCCTGACAGTTTTTGGAATGTAGATCTAAGAAGTAACCATTTACTCTCGACTTGTATGAATCAATAAAGGATAAATTATTGACGAAGTTAATCATTAAAAATCTACGCCACTGTCAAGTTAAATTGATGAGATACGATATTTCCAGACCGTTCCAAGTCATTTTTTAATATCGAAGGTTACAGCTAAGAGATGTCAGTCACTGATGAATGCTTCACGTCTATTAGTTTCAAGTTGTACAAGGGGGATAAATGTAGATCAATATTGTCTAGACGCAGTTTGATTGAAGAAATAAAGAATCTTTTTTTTCACTTGAAAGTATCTGAGTCTTTTATCAGTACTTTCTTTCATTCACTTCCATACTTTGCACATTCAACTTCATTTTGAAACTGCAGTCGGTAATGTAATATTTTGACCTGGTTCTGTTGGCACTGTTTCCCTTCAGTTCGTAACATTTGTTGGCAAGTTTCATCCAAGGCTTGTGCTTTGTATCAATAAAAAAGCCATCTTCCAAATGAGCTACTCTTGTGCAACACGTACTGCGCCACCCACGTGTTACCTGTCTCGCATGTCACCTACTTGCTTGAAAATATAACGGGACGCGTCACTGTGAATCACGTACTTCCAGGATTCTCTTGACATCTCGAAAAATACAGGAAAATTTTTATGAAAATTGGTAGAGTATGAAATTTCTGAATAGAATGATAATGCAGAGGGCAAAAACTCTTATTGTATTAGGCGCTCTTTCTGATAAAAACACTTATGACACTAATATAACATAACAGACAATTCTTTAGAAATATAAATCTTCTTGCGAATCTTGTGATTCTCGTTGGAGGGAATCGGTTATCGGTGAAAATGTTAACATAACCTTAAATTATTCAAAATTATGTTCACTATGTGGACCAGTGTTGTGATCAACAAATTTTGTAATAGAAGTTCGCGGTTTCGCGTGTGCGGAATTGGTGAAATAATTCGCTGACCCTATGGAAATGGATATCGTTCTCCCTTGACGTCCCGACCCCTCTGCAACTATCAATTTGCAGCACCAAGTTCCCAGCATAGGCATATCCTCATTTATCCAATGTCCTACGCCGACGACCAATTTGCTAATCGAGCGAATTATTCAATCGCATTAACCTTGCTGGCCATTCAAAGAGCCCTGCTCTTATTGCTCGGATCCTGCCACGTGACTAGATTTCATACAACTATATGAATACTATCTAAAACCTCTATTTGAAAAAATCTCATGTTCGAAATAAAAAAAGAGTTGTTCAATTTGACGAATTGATTGGAAATTATAGAGTTATCAATGAACATGGTTCTTGCAGCAGAAAAATTATGGTTTTTTCAATAATATCAAATTGGAGCTGAGCTTTTATTGAGAATTAGGTTATTTGAAAACTCCTAATTCAGAAAATGGCTTGATCTTGTGCAATAAGTAGAATTTTGCTGTTTCGTTAGGAATTAATTTACAAAGCCATAGAGTTTCATCATACGATGATCATGGGATTGGGCAGTTGGACTCGAAAAATATTCGCAATTTTTCAAGAATATTGCATTTACAAGTTTGTCATTATACGTTTCTTACAATACGATTTAGTTGCATGATTGCTGCGGTCCATCCCTTTTTCGGTATAAACTGAAGCTTTGATGGTGTTTGATTTTGTGGAATACCAAAGGCACTTCCAGAGATCTTGTACCACTGCTCTATGAATTGTATCACTGTCCTTATTATTTATTCCATTGGATGGAATTTAATCGCCTCAACCTTATCTCCTATGAAAAT
Organism: Neuroterus valhalla; assembly: GCA_011762715.2. Lineage (NCBI taxonomy): Eukaryota > Metazoa > Arthropoda > Insecta > Hymenoptera > Cynipidae > Neuroterus > Neuroterus valhalla. The sequence continues at coordinate 2,098 of WSXT02119416.1, read as the reverse complement.
GGGCCATTGGAAACTCCTCCTCCGGACACAAGATTCAGATTTTTTCTGGACATGTTTCTTGCACCTGAATGGACATTCTTTCCTTTAAAAACTTATTTCTTGAAAACAATAATTGAATTAGGATTTATTTTACGTGTATGACACGAATAACATTTACAACTTTCAAATATTATAGGATTAGACTATTTCGCCACCTTTTTCAGGCGAAATAGCCTGCTTCCCTTATTTCGCCCGATAAAGGTGGTAAAATAGGGATAGAAGCTCATTTTGTCCACCGGGATATTATGCAGAAGGGGAAGACGGGTAAAATATTGATATTACAAAAATTACCTATTTATTATTTAAATATAACATTTAGGACGCAAAATTTTGATATTATTGTATTTGCTATAATCAAGAACATCAAAACTTTCTAATTTACAAGAAGAAAAGAGAATAAGTGAAGAACGAACACAATAATGTTACAATAAAAATAGTTTTTGTTTTCCTTTCTATAATTTGATCAAATATTGCCTGATTTTCCTTAAAATTTTCGGAATAAGAAATGTTTGAAAAGAAGTTTTCGTTTATAAGAAATGATTTTGAAATATAATTTTGCATTAGAAAATCTTAAAAACTAAGTATGGATAATAAATGGATGTAGATGTTCGGACTTTATTTTTGTAGATAACAAAGCTTTATTCACATACTTCGAAGCAAGTCAGAGATTATGAAATTCTGATTCGAAAATCTACAATCTTGACAGATTTTCAATCGATTCTTTCCATTTCAAAACAGAAAAATTCAAGTGTTTGATATCCTATCTACAAACTTTGAATTGCAAATTATATAATTTCAAGAGCTTCATGAATTTAAAATTATTCAGTTTTTTTGAAATGTTCGTTGGAACTTATCCAATCTTCAATGCTTTATTAGGAAGAAAAATAATTTTCATTTCTTTTAATTGGAGATTATCCTATTTCGAAAATTTGAATCTGAAGATATAAAACTGTGGACAATCTTGAATGAAGAATTACTGCGCTTCTCAACATCCTGCGCATCCTGTTTCTTACATTTTGTTCCTCAATCCTTTGATTTGGAACGTTTTCAAATAGAGATTTTTTTCAAAATGTTATATTTTTAAGTCGATTCGCAAATTTGAATCTTTGACATATTTGGATTCGAACTCATTCAATTTCGAATGGAAAGAGCCTAAGCGCTCATTATCCTATTTCCAAATTTTGAACTGCAAACTGTTCACTTTTGAAAATTTCATAAATTTTGCATTGTTCTTATCTTGGGATTCGTTCAGAAATGATAACATTTGAAATACTTTCAATTTCCATTCATCCTATTGTCCTGATTTTAATCTAAAATTTCTCAATTATGCACCTCCCTTAACTGAGGATTATTCCTCTTCAAATACTTACAATTTGAATTCGTCCCTTTTTCACATTTAATTCCTGGATGATGCAATTCTATGTGCTGCTGAAATTAAAGATAATTGAAATTTTTAAATGAAATTAAACAATCTTTCATTCAAAATTTGAAAATAGGACAATAACCATCCAAGTTCTTTGAATTTCAAATTCAATACGTTCGAATTAAAATCTGTCAAAGATGCAGATTTTCGAATTAGCTTTGGGTTTCAACATTCCGAAAGAAATCTTCATATGGAAACGTCCCTAGCTGAATTATTTCAGGTTAGGAATGTATAAACACATGTTTTCAATTTTAATATGAATGTTTTCGGATGAGAAGCTCTCAAAACTGAATGACTTCAGAGTCAAGAAATAGGACCTTTTTTAATTGAAAGGATTTGTAGTGGAATAATTCTGAATTTATAATTTCAGATTGAAATTTTCAGAATCAGAAAATTCCAAATGTTGAGCAATTACAACCCCATGATTTCATAATGAAGCATTGATAGTTTAACCATTTAAAATGGAAATTTCTCAAAAGTTGAATAATTAAAAAATTTTTAAATGTTGAATTTTAAGAATTAAGAATTAAGTTGAAGAAGTGGATGAAGCATTGTTATCTATGTATGTATGTATGTATGTATTTAATCTCTTCCCATTTACGGGTTTGAGGGCCTCCGTTCCCTTTACAATAGGTT
>WSXT02119405.1:0-10982 GCA_011762715.2 Neuroterus valhalla | reverse complement strand
TATACGCGCGCGCGCGCGTGTGTGTGTGTGTGTGTCAATGCCCGTGAGTTTCTGGAGAACCAGAAACCCATAACCAGCCCATCAAAGAGTGTCATTCACTCAAATGATTCACCAGTAATCCCCGCGAGATGATTGAAGAAGATCTTCATAATAAACAACTTTGCTTTGTTGATGACTCTAATCAAAAAAGCACAATAATTGCAGTATGCAACACAACTTCCAAATCGACAAAGAACCACCCTCCATGGTAGAAAGAAGCATGGCAAAAATCGAGGGGGAAAAAAGTATAGCGGTCACGGGACCGTCGACAGAAGCTTTGCTCTTTCGCATTGAAAGAAAAACATAAATTTGATTGTTATTTGATTCATCGATTAGAAGAAAACAGCTATCCTCTTACTCTATGCATACATGCACGCCAGTAAAACAAATATTGAAGCAGGAAGTATAAAGTTGATCGCAATTGGAGATTAATGTTTCAAAGAAGTCGAATTATTAAAGTTCGTCAGTTTCAAATATAAATGCCTTTACTCGTGCGTTACGTGTAAGTCCGTGTTCAATACACACACGCGGCGCGTCGAGTGTACGCCGTGTCCCCGGCAAGAGTGGGGACGGTCGAAAGACGAGAAATGTGAGAACGGGAAGAGTCGCAGCGTGAACTGTCGCAGTCTACTGTACATATACTACACCGACCTCCAGAACGGGAGGGAGGGAGAAAGAGAGAGATAGCCAAACTTGCGTTGGACACCCCTGGTCTAATAATAGATGAGAAACACCCAAAACAAAATTTTTATCTCAGAAAGTGAATAATTTACCTAATTAACCTATTTTTTCATTATTCAACATTGCAATCATAAATGCATATGCTAAATCTATCCCCACTCGTTTATAATACGTACATTTTGATGAAAAAAATTGTGGGTCATCATCCGCTCCTCACCCATTTTTGCCAGTAAACAAGAATATTACTTCCTCCTTTCTTCATATTTTCGTTACAAAATTGCTCTTGCCAAATTTTCGTTTTATCGTTTAGCGCTTTCTGAAGTCTGTTTTTAATTTTCTTATATACATTTACAGGGAATATGAAGTACCCGTGTATAACTATGTCTCTGGACCGGAAAATCCAATTACTTGGTACAGATTTCGAAAAATTATGTCTGACTATGGAGAAGTAACACCTTCCAATTGTACTGTATATCATTATTCTGCATGTACTTTTGTAAAATCATACCCCATATTCATTTTCTTCGATTTCTTCGTTCACTACCTTCCAGCCGTATTGGTCGATCTTGTTCTCAAGTTGATGGGGAAGAAACCTATGTGAGTTATTGATTACTATATCACCATTAATATTATTTTGACTAATGATTGAATTAACTGATGAAAGAAGATTCCTTATTAAAATTGCACAATTTAAGGCCTTTCTAAGTCTAAGTATAGTCTAGGTCACTTTTGAAAATTCCAACATTGATTTCTTATTTTTATATTGTTTACATTAGGAAAATGCTATTTCAGAAACTTAAAAGTTTCAAATCCTTCTTCTAAATTGTTCATTTTTTTAGGCTTCCCATTCTGAGTTTTGTAATAATAAAAAAGTTAATTTATAATATGTCGGTGTAGTGTTGGTATTAAATTGCTAATTTCGAATGGTTTGTTTAAACTTTTCATTTTTTTAGGTTTAAGTTCAAGCTTATCAATTTCAAAAATATATTATTCAAATATATGTTTCAGATATTTTGCATCTCTGAGATTGTCAATTATCTTAATATGGAATGATTGATTTCGAAAACATGTATTCTAAATATCCAATCAACGCATGAGGATCGTTTAATTTAAGAAGCCTCTATACTAAAGAATGGAATTCTTCTTGTTAAATGATTCGAAAGTGAAATGGTCCTGCAATTTTTAATGCAATGGATATGGAAAAATTTTTTATTTAAATTTGGTTTATTATCAAGGCTCACAATTTGTAATGAAATAATTATACAATCTGAAAGTATTCACATACACAGAATTCGGAATTGGTTAGTTTGAAATTTTTTATTAGCTAAGCTCCAAGGTTTCTAATTTAAAAATATTATTACAATAAATTTATTTCCAAATTCAGTTCCGAATAGTTGAAATTTGAAAACTGTTTAATTCAGAATGCTTCAATTATGAAATTTCAATAATTATAAAAATTCTTTGAAAACTGGGAAATGGACAGTATTTTTTTCTAAGATTTGTGTGGTCACTGGTCACCTTGATTTGTGACAATGTCGTTGTTGGTGAAAAATTTTCCTATAGAAATTATTATAAACGATTGAATACAATTGAAAAAAACCTTTAAACAAAAGGATTAAGACCAACGTTTTTTATTGCATATATTTTTCAGTTCTTCGATGTTATTATTTTATTCCACAGACTCAAAAAACTTCATAAAAAGGGACATAAAGCAATGGCAGCATTACTTTTTTTCACTCGAGGGAGTTGGACTTTTGAAAACTGCAGAACACAATCTATGTGGAAAAATTTGAGTGAAACAGACAAGGAAATCTTCGGATTCAATATGGGATCATACAGCTGGACTAAGATACTTTCGACACATTTGGATGGAATGCGGACAAACATTTTGAAAGAAGAAATAACTCCTGAAAATACAAAAAAAGCCTTAAGGAAAATGAAAGTGTAAGTCAAATTAAAATGGTATAGGAAATAACAAATTCAATTTGCGTTCCAAATATGATATAAATATAAAATGTTTCTGGAAATAATATGATAATAGAAAATATTAAGATAAAAATGCCCTTTTTTCAGATTGTACGTTATTCATCATGCAATCAGAATATCTTTTGTGTACTTTGTCTTCTGGTTGCTTTGGAAATTATTCTCTTTTCTATGGAATTGACAAAAATATTCATCAAATTAGAAACACCCGCCTGATGAGGAATCTTCTTTATCTGGAAAGTCATCTGAACATTAAAAATCAAGTAGAATTAGAATTTTTTTATAAATTTGATAGAATATTTAATTGTGATATCATCTATTCTACGATGTAATAAACAAGTTATTTTAATGAAGAAACACAAAGTTAAATAATTCAATATGGACAGCAGCTCAGATTGTTTTCAAATTGTATATTTTTTTGTAAAATTATACTAAAGATGAATCTTGAGTGATGAGATCTCAAGTTGTAACATTGTTCGAAGCATCGTTCTTTTTTATCATCGAAAGTGAATTTTGTATTACTGTTATCCGGAAGTTTTGTGTATTAAAATGAAAGTAATGAAATCTAGGCTAACAAGTTGTATGGTAGAAAATCAAAATTTGACTGCTAACTTAGTCTTTTGTAAGAATGGATTCTTGAACAACAATTTCAATCTATTGAGAAATCAATACAAATTGTTATAATTTAAATTGGACGGTATATTTCTCCTCACATTACATAGTATAGGAATACAAAATCTTACAAAATATCGTTCTGTCGTGAAGAATAGTTGGAAAGTTTTCGCATTTTCTGTGTAAATACTTTAAAGTACAAAATCCAAATATTAACTATCGGATTAGAGAAATAAGATGGAAACTTTGTGAATTAGTTACGAAATTTTGGCCTATCTCTCTGTTAAAACATTAAGGCAAAACAGATTCAAGGAAAATATTCAACCAATATTCCACTTTGATTCGAACTATCGATGCTTGGACGGAACTGCTTATTGTACTCACGAGCAAAGTCCAAAGATATTTATTTGTTCCAGCAAAACAGTAGAGTGCATTAAGGACAAAAATCTACGTAAAACTGATAGTAATAATTAATACAGGTGAAATATGTATGTACAAATTAGAGTATTATACACTGCAAATATTACTCAATATTCCATCGAATTTTGTAATCAGTTTGTTCGTACGAAAATAACTCTTCAGGACATCCTATAATTATTCCGATGACTCTTAAGTAAAGAATTTACTACAATAAGATCGACACTACAGCTTTGTGCTGATATTAATTGTTCTTAAGACTAATTTGTGAAAGAGAATCAACTCCTATTAATACATTTTACGAAAATGAACGCATTAAAGAATTGGTTATTAAGGCTGATGTCTCCCTTTAAAATTAAGACACACGCAAAAATAGAATTGATTTTCAACTGTAAAAATAGATATCTCTACGAACAATGTAATAATTGAACAAACATGAAATCAACGCTTCAATATATTTTGTTCCTTCTTGTAAAAACCATTAAAAATGAAAAATCTTTGAATGGACGGATTAAAAAATCATATTGCTAAGAATCAAATTGCTTTCCTGCATGTCGGAGCTATAGCGTTATTTCAGTTCATAACGTTGACCATTGTATTTTGAACTCAAGAATTCTCTGAGAAAAAATATTGTATACAAACATTAATAACCAAATGTTTACAAGCTGATATGTTACTAGCTCATTAGGTTCTACTTTAGCGATATATATATATATATATAAAACATTTATCTTAAACTTTGAAAGGCTACGCCTATTTCGAGAAACATCGCAGATCTATACACGCTTATCTTCAGTCTTAAAATTATGGACGGATTTATATCTACACACGTGTTTTAAACTTTTGTACATTGCGTAACGCAAAAGTATTTGAATGAAGTATTTGAAAGACTTGTCTTTATAATGTCATATTCAGCGAATTCCGCAAATAAGCAAGTTATTAGTTTCATTAGATAAACTCAACCGTATCTTATTTCGAGTCTTTGCATTTGTAAATCTTGAACTTTCCTCACTAAAGTTCAGTAAATATATAAATTAGGACCTTTTCCAGGTTAAGTTAATCACGCAAATAAAACCTGATTTTATCTTAACTCAAAAATATATCGTAAAAGCGAAAAAGCGCTTTAAATTAGGCAGTGATAGTTCATAAAACTGCGGACGAAAATAGTTATTCTAAACTTAAAGATAGAATCAAACTTATCAGTTAACAGGCATCGTTGATACTGTACTGTGCGGAGTTGTAGGACGAGATCCAGCAATAGAGTGTGTTGTCGATGCATTCAAGGACTGCATCGTTCCAATCTGAAATTTAATTAATATACAATTAGTTCAGATATATGTTTTTTGTAGTTACGGCGGTGGGAATGCTCAGAATGTGGGATACAGCCAAAGCAGTATTTTATCAACTATTTTAACTTACTCTCAAATGTGCCAAATCCTCCAATCTTGTCAAATCACTGAGTTCAATATATAACGAATGAACAACAAGCCACCCATACATGGAGGACAAGGAAAATACTATCCAAAGAAGACACATTGTGATATTATAGCCGAATATCATATCGTTAACAACACTGCTGTATACGAAAACGAGTAAACGATATCCAGTGAAGACCAAAAAAGACCAGATCCATGGGAGCATTCTCTTTTCGTGTTCTTTCCTCAATGCTTTTATCAAAACTATAGACGTGAATACAATCACCATTGCGCCCAACATCGAAAACAAGGCGAACACAATCAATGAATTCCGAACTGAAAAAAATAAATAAATTAGGAACAGTTTTCGAATATTATTCAAGTATATTATACCAGAAATAATATGAATAATGCAATATAAATTATCAGAAATATCACACGCGCGCTACGGCGCGTGAGAAACATTGCACTGACAATTAATAATATAGATATATAAAGCAAGATTACTCAAATTACATTTTAAATTGTACACTTAATTCACAGTAATAAAAAAAAATTATATTTTGAGGGGCACTGAGTTTGGAATGTTTAATTTAGAACATTTTTACATTTTGAATAATTCAATTTCAATTGACTGGCTCCCGTAGCGAAAGTTTTAGATAGGAATTCATTCCGAATTATTCCGAAATCTGTATCCGAAAAAAGTCCTCAATTTCGTTCGATCCAAATCGTTCGACAATTAATCCGACTCAATCCGAACTTTCAATACGGAAAAAATTTCCAATCCAAATGAATCCGACCTCGAAATGATTCAAACGAGTTTCAATGCGATTCGATCCGCACTCGGATAAATTCGGATTGAAAATTCTGTTTAGATCAATCCGGGTTCAGATTCACCCGGATTCATTCGATTGAAAATCGTGTTTGGATTGGTTCGGATTATTCAGATAAGAAGCTCGGATTGGATCAGATTGAGTCGGAGTAATTTTCAAACGTTTTATATCGAACGAAATTTAGGACTTCTTTCGGACTGTTTCGGATACAGATTCCGGAACGATTCATAATGATTCGGAATGTATTCCTATCCGAAACTTTCGCCAGGGTTTTGCACGATCTTATTCAAAGAGCAACAATTTTTCACCCTCTTACAGATTTACTTGGGAAGGAGCTCAAAAAATGAGAGAGTTCCTCAAAATAATTAAGAAACTATCTAGTGTAGCTTTATGAATTTGAATCTGGAACTCAAAACATTTTGTGCTAATTCGAATTTGAAAATATAAGATGTTGGTAATTCCGGATTGAAATAAGTTATAGAACCAAGCATTGGTTCCATTATTTTTTTACCTATAAAATATATTAATTTACAACCGATACAGAAAAATCATGCAACTGTCACATACCGTAACATATCCGAACAATTTGATTGTTCCTCATCAAAATAATATCAGGAGTCGAAAAATTCAAGGACCTTTTTTTAATTTAAATTATTTTGAGTTATAAAAATATGCAGAACTAATCAACTCTGTAAGAGAATTGGAGAAACTGAGTAAATCGTCGAATATTAGATTTCAATGAATAATTTCATTTCGTTCTAAAATTTCGAAGATTTGAAACAGATTCATAAGAACTCCATATATTATCAATTAAACATGATTCTTACTTTAAATTATTTTCTTCATTTTAATTAAATAGATTAATTTAGCTTTCAATTCCTTAGTAATCATTGAAAGGGAGAAAATATACAAATTTCAAACATTGAATCTGCAAATTTAAAATTTCTAATGTTCTTAATTTGCAATAATTCAAAATTTAGGAATTCTGAAGTCAATTTAAAAATATTCCATTTTTACATTTTTTTATTCAAACTTATTCAATTTCAAGTTGGGAGAGTATGAATGCATATCTAAAAATGATGAAATTTTAACAAATTAAAATATAAAATTGTCCTTTATTATGCCTTAAATTGAATATTGTTTAATTTTAGACATTTCATCAGTTTTAAATTATTCTAATTTTTTTAGTTTTTCATTCAAAAATATTATATTTTCAAAGTTTTTATTTGGGAATAGAAACATTTAAATTGCTTTCTACTTGAAATTGTATGAGTTAGGAAATTTGAATTCTTGATATATTCAACTTAAATATTTTAATTCGAAATTATGTAATTTTCAGAGCTTTGAATTTAAAACCATCCAATTTAAATTTTAAATATGCATTTTACAACGTTAAATATAAAATTATACAGTTTTAGAAGTTTTTGAATAAATTATTTCTAAGAATGTTATCATTCAAAGTCTGATTAAGAAATTTTTATCTTTGTCAAATATCAATTCGAACTTATTCAATTTCAACTAGAAAGACTTTGAATGCATATTCTCCTATCTTTCAACTTTCAACTAAAAATTTTTCTTATTCTCAAGGCTTTTGATTTGAAAAAGTCCCATTCAAAACACTTTCAATGTCCAATTATTCTATTTTCAACATTTTTTGTCAGCAATGACAACATTTGAAATCCTTTCCATTTGCAATTGTCCTATTAACTCAATTATAATTTTAAATTATTTAATTGTGAACGCTTTTCATTCAAAAATTACTACAATTTCAATTCTTCCAATTTCAAATTATTTTTATTCCAAATTTTGACCTGAAATCCTTGGATATTTTAAGTTCCTATCTTAGAATTACATATTTGAAACTTCATAATTCCATGTTTAATTAAAAATTTTTAGACTTGGACAAATCTTCAGTCCCATTTCTTCAATTTTAAATTGGAAGAATTTTAGTTTTATGGTCATATTTTCGAACTTTGAACGCTCTTAGGTACCCAGTGGGCACGAATGTCAAAAGACGTTTTGAGGACGATCTGAAAATGTTATAATTTCAATTCCTATCATTTCGAAATTATACTCGCTTCAAAAATGTTCAATTTCAAACCCTTCCAATGTCGAAATCAGGTATATACTTCGGAATCATCAATTTTTCAACTCTTTCATTTGAAATTCATTCAATTTTCAATCCTCTCGAATTGAAATCATTCCACTGGAAGTGATTTGTAGTTTGAAATTTTCCAATAGTTAATATGAAACTATTCAATTCGGGAGCTTTTTAATTCCAAATCATAGAACTTCAAATTCTCTTGATTGGGAAGTGTACTATTTTCCAAATTTCAAATTTGCAATCTGATATCATATTTTGAAAGTAGAAATTATTTCATTTGGGAGAACATAAACATACAACTAATATACTATCATTCTGAGAACTTTGAGTGCAAAATAGTTTAATAACGTCCAAAAAATCGGATACAAACAGAATCATGAACTCAGCCGCGTACACTTGTAGATTATTATAATTATAAATTTGGATATTTACCATGTTTATTGCCCACGTATACAAATTCATAAGATATTATTCTGTATCCGTAATGAGTGACTCCAGGAGCTGCTTGTGCGAGACAATAAATATCGAAGGCTGATGTACATATTGTGAAAATAGCCAGACACTGGAAACAAAGATCATACTTTGATAGCACAATTTCATTTAGGAATTTAATAATTATATGATTTAACAGGAGCGGAATAATTACCAATGAATAAATGGCTGTTAGCATGGCAGCTCTTTGAATGTCTAGTACATATGCATTAGCTAGTCGTGTCCTTCGGTACCATGGTATTTTAACACTTCGTACAGATCTTGATGATCTCAAATTTGCACTACTTCGGGTTGTTACATGTGAATAAACGGATGGTGTTCCCATACTAGGTGATTTCTTTCCATAATTCATCTTGTTTTATCTGAAAAATACTATGTTTACATGAAATGTATATTTTTACTCCGATTTTCTTCCAACAAGTTTTGATATCAGCCAGAACAGTAAGATTAAAATTTCAAAAATAACACTTTATACGCAAAACCGCTTTCTGGAACTTTCGTTGAGAAATATATAGGTCACAGAATTTCCTGAAAAGAGCTTGAATAAAACGAAGAAAACATTGACTATGACATTGATTAGGAATGCTTGGAGTTCCTGTAGAACAAAAACAATCTCTACAAACTCTTATCGTAACAATCGGAAAATATAAGATAAATTAACATCATTCCAATTGTTGACATAGAAACAATTGTGTTGTGTTAATGCTAGGCCTGAAAAGTTGATTAACGAAAAATTGGAATGTGTCATGCGCCACACCCTGTGCGAAAAGGGTTACCTAATTTTTGAAGGTTACTTACAGTTTTATTAAATGATCCCAAATAGTGAATTTTGATTCCTTATATAGTTTCGGATGAAGAACACCAGTTAAGCGAATATTTGTCAATACGTAAACACTGTGTACTTTTCGAGAGCTTCCGATGCTAAAAAAAGGCAACGGCACACCTAAACCATGGGTAATACTAACGGATATATAGACATGCGACATGAAACTTGCTTATCTATGGTGCAAGTCCCGCCGGAGAAGGCTGCGGTCGGTAAGGTTGTTTTCTATTTGGTGCGCATATTCAAACTTTGTTGCTTTGTTCAAACTCTCTTGAACCAGCTTAAACCAAATCTTTGCTTGAACTGATTGAACTACAGACACCATTCAGATATTTCGGAGCTGAAATCATATTTTCAAAGTACGCACCTTAGGAGTCTTTTTTGATTCGGTACTTTTGAACATTAGAAACTTTATTTGATAATATCAGAATAAATGATGATGTTTTTCCAAGTTACGTCTCACGAAGTGGAAACAGCTTATATGGTATTCTATTTGGAAGAGTTTGAATTTAATTATTTCTATCATCGGATTATAAAATATCCTTTACATTCCTAATTCAATTTTAAACCTATTCGAACTTTCCCGGATTTCAACGCTCGATCACTATCGCCCTCTGGCGGAATTACGATTTGATTCAAGATTTCATAAAAGCTTATCTAAAATGTGAAATAACCTATGGATTGTAATAACCACTCAGAGAAGTCAACGTGGTGTGGTCGACGTCAAATGTCAACAACATAAGACGCGCGGTGATTATCATTGTAAAAACCACCTGTTCAGTATTATACATAATTTTTTAGGCGTATGGTGACTTAATCTTAACTTAACAAAGCATAGTTATGTTACAAAAAAATAGCTCCAAGTTGTTAATTTATGCGGCTGGCACGTTTGCCTGTTTTTTCTTCTTTGGTGTTTTACAAGAGAAGATAACGCGCGGACAATATGGTGAAGGAGAAAATAAAGAAAAGTTTACATTCGTCTGTGCTCTGGTTTGCTTCCAATGCGTGCTCAATTATATATTTGCAAAGGTCATTTTATTGACTTTGATGAAGCAGGGTGAAGATTCAACTAGCACATTCTACTATGCTACTTCCTCTCTTACTTATTTTCTTGCGATGGTTTGCAGCAACCTGGCTTTGCAATTTGTTAATTATCCGACTCAGGTTGTTGCTAAATCCGCAAAACCTATCCCCGTGATGCTGCTTGGTGTCCTACTTGGCAAGAAGGTAATTCTTTCAATATCTGTTCTATGAAACTCGAAGTCTTAATTATTTTGATTCCATATTTTTATCTCATGTTTCTATTCTATATTTTTATCTTATGTTTTTATTCCATATTTTTATCTTATATTTTTTCTTATTTCGTTGATTATTTTATGATTTTTAACAGAAGGTTTCACTTGTCTTTTTTTGTGTTAACATATAACGAGATATTCTGTTCGAAAATAAAGTCTTGAATGAACCTATGAAATTCTTGAAAAATGAAAAAAAAAACAAGAATCAGTCATTCAAATTATTAGACACACACGTGCGCTCTAAATCCCCTTTCCTCTTTTCCCTTTCGTATTTTCGTGTATATATAC
>WSXT02119394.1:0-10982 GCA_011762715.2 Neuroterus valhalla | reverse complement strand
TTTTATAGTTATTTTTCCTGATTGAAATGAAAAATACATATCCTGTTAAAGAAGTTGATAACAAATTTAAAGATATTACCCTAGTGGAGAACTTGCATCTATTTGATTTTTCCTGAGCTTGTGTCAATTGTCCAAAAAATCATTTTTTCATTTTTTATATGCTTTTTTATAAATGAAGGAAAAACTGCTTGTCCTATCAAAAAGTTAATTTTACTAAATTTGTAGATCTTTTGTTGGTGCACAATTTTAGATCATTTATATGTTCCCCTAACTCGCATAATTTGACCAAAAGCAGAATCTTCCTATTTTTCTTTATTTTTTGTGCAACGAAAATTGGAATTTTTAATTTTTTGAGAAAAATCGAAAGGTTGTAGAGATCATCCTGGAAGGCTCTTAAAAAGAAACATTTTTTTCCTTCAAACTTTTTTTCATATTTTGCGTTGTTTAGCTAAAAGTCATTGTCGTTTATATTTTCGAACATTGAAAATGCCAGGACACAAAATGCCGCAGTCAAAATTTTTGAGTCGTGGAAAAAAAGTCCAAAAAAGTTTTCAAAATGCTCCCCCTCTTCTATTTTTGATCCGAAACAGCTGGTTAATGAACTTGACTTTTATTGTTGGTCCCTCAAAATGGGTGCCAAAGCACGATCGAATACGATCATTCTTTCGAAAGTTATCGGGTTCACAGATTATTTTTCATTTTTTTCTGTGCGATCAAAATTGGAATTTTCGATTTTTTGGGAAAGATCCAAAATTTGTGAAGTCCATCTTGTAGGGTTCCATGAAAAACATTTTTTCTTCTATAATTTTTTCTCATATCTTCCGTTGTTTAGCTTAAAATCACCATTTTTGTTTATATTTTCAAATTTCGAAAATTCCATAACTTTGACAATTTTGTTCTTATCAAAAAACATCACGGGAATAAAATGTTCCACTTATTACTCACTACAGGAAGCTGTACTTTCAATTATCGAATCTTGAAAAAAATGGTCTCAAAAATTTTCAAAATGCTCTCCTTGTTCCAATTTCGATCCAAAATTTAGTTTCTGACACTGAAAGAGTGTAACAAAGGCCAATCAAATCGATAAGTTTTTTCGAAAATTATCGTGCTCATAGACAGACAGACATACAAACAGACAGATATACATACAGACAGACAGGCACATTCGTAAAAACCTGTTTTTCGGGTTCAGGGGGTCTCAAAACGTGGACATTTGGAAAAACGAGGGATGGGGGTGGGGGGTCAAATTTTACATAAATCTAATACATATTGAAATTAGAATTGAACAAATTGGAAACGTGTAAAAAAATGCTTCACCTACAAATATCCAGTCAGAATTGAAAGAATTTAGTTCAGGTAATACTTTTTGTTTTCGCGTCCTTCAATAGAATTTTAAAAACTAATGAATTCAAGTTGAGTAAGTTTGAAATCAATACTATTTTTAAATCCTATTGAAGTCGAATTCAATGATAACTTCCGGTAATGATTCTTTAGATAAATTTGGGAAGGATGGTGTCATTTACAAAATTTCTTGCGAAACCTTCAAGATGACTTGCATGCGATTGGCTACGCAATGCTAGAGCAATGGAACATAAAAGTCATGTTTGTTAAGAACGTTATTATGAAAGTATTTTGCTAGACATTTGAAGACGTGTTCGATCATGAGTTTGATTTGGGCAATAATAAAAGTTTACATTGTCAAAGTAAGACAGAATCATGGAAAATCTTTACATTGTAAAAAATAGTGTCATTTGTTGATATGAAAACTGATTAAGAAGAGTAAACAAAATTCATGAGAGTACGATTATTTATTTTTAACAACAAGATTTTCAAACACCTCATTCTCTTCTTGAATTCAGCTCTGATTGGGTGATCTCCTTCGACTGCTTTCGTTTCTGTTCAGAATTGGGATTCAAAACGTATTAGGGGCGTTGTTTGGTTCCTGGTTAAAAGTGTATTGATAACAGTTGTGCGATGCATTTGGCTTTGGTTTCCAACTGGATCACTGGGCTTCTTTCGGTCCTCGCATTTTGTACTTAGTTCTTTTTATATTGTAATGCGTACACAGAGTTTCAGACATTTCGAAATTGTAAGAAATCTCTACTTCTTCAGATACTATCAAATGTGTTTTGATCTTATGTAAATGAGAGTTTCAAATTAATTTACAGAAGGCTCTATTGGCGTTGAGGAACAAATTCTCATTACGATACTCGCCCTTGGGATTCATATCTCGTACAACTTGGCTGGAAAATGAAATTTTTTACCGGTCGGAAATCGTTATCACGATTAAAACAAAGAATATAGGTCTCATCGGAAAATAATTTATACGAAATTTGTAGATCTATTTGTGGTCCATAATTTTCATCCTTAATATTTCTCCTTGTTTTCCATGGTTTGGCCGGAAAATGACAATTTTTTTATTCTGTCATGTGCGTTTTAACGATTAAAACAAAAAATATACGTCTCATTCATGAATAGTCAATGTTTTATGAATAGACATGAAATTTTTTACGATTCACACAAGAACTACGCAGCCAATCGAGAAAAAATGTTTCCAAAAAATCTTAAATATTTCTGAAATGAATCATTTTCTTCCAGAACGTTTCTTCGCACCTGGCATAGTTCGAGAAAAATTTTGCATATTTATTCTTTAAAAAGTATTTCCAGTAGACATACGCCTTTGTAAAGAACGTTTTCTCTGACTCAGGGGGTCTCAAAAAGTGGAAGATTCATAAGATCCGCGAAAATCGATTTTTACGTAAAACCAGTATCTCGTCATTTAGAATAAGAATGTTGAAGTAGCGTCATCCATTAATATCAAAACTGATTCAGAAAAGAGAACAGAAGTTATGAGGTGATCCCCTCTCACTTTTTCTGTGGACATGAACAAACTCGCATGTTGGTACCTCTTCGGGTTACCCCTACAACCTGGTACCCCTCTTGCGCTCGAAGGATCTGAAGATTGATGCTTCCGAACCATCTCGACGGGGGGCTTCTTTTTCCGAAAGAAGCTTGATTACAAAATATAAAATTTTGCAATTTCGCTATTCTCAATTTCGTAATATTTTAGTCAGAATCATTACTTCTTGGCGATTCTAACTGTCTGTTTTACAAATTGATCAATTAAAATTCAGCGCGTATATTTAACAACTTTTGAATATGGAATTACTTTCAAACTGGAGCTTATTCTTCTTTTGCACGAAGAAAGATTGCCATGAAATCTATACATTATCATTACGGATACGATCATATTTTTTATTCGAAATCGGATGATTTTCGCGCATTTCCATCGGTAAGTCGGAGCGGAAACTGTACGATTTTTTGAAGGATTTCTTGTGAGCCGCCGGACCGAAATACGCTGAAATCGACAACTCGCGCATGTCAAATGATGAGATTCCCTCTCCATTCTCACACTGTCATATCGGATATAGGGAGTCCATGTTTTTGGTACGGTACATAGTGTGCAAGCTCCCTAAACGGCGCAGTATCAGTGCGCCGCGATCCACACACACACACACACACACACACACACACCGCACCAGCTTATTGTAATTTATTATTTTCTACTTCCTTTATTTTTAAAAGTAAGGGTTATGTTTGCCTTACAATAATGCCTGAAACCGCCGACTTAACTGAAGAAACTTGAATTCTTCTGATCAAGTACATTCTGAACCGAGGAAATATAAGGATATCCATACCAACGTATTTTGGATTGAATGTCAATTTTTTCCTTCCCGAGTAGAAGAAAGGTCAAGTATCTAATAACCTCAATTAGGGGTCACAAAAAAAACAACAGTTAGTTACAGTTTCTCAGAAAAACTTCCTCTTTTTCTCGCTCTTCCGCTGTCAGTATATTCAGTTCAGGATTTCATTGTTCTGCAGGAGAATTACCTTTCTTTGATCAAAACATCAACGATTATATTAGAAAAGCCACGTTTTCATCAGAGATTTATTTTTACAGTAGGAATTCATAGTAATGAATGAATGCATTTTTTTCATTTTTCATTTTTTGAAGCTTTGCTTCTTTTGGGAGGGTATACATATACTCTGAGCGAGGTGACCTAACTGGGAAAAACGGGAGCACCCTGTCACGAAAAACGATACACAAAATGTGACACAAATGTGTCGTTCATCGGATGCGTTCATGTAGTGAGTGCGATGTAGAAAGGCGTCCTCTGCTTCAGGAATTTCTTCCATTCGAATAATAGAATAACAAACAAATTTATGATTTTCTTTCAACGCGAAAGAGCAAAGCTTCTGTCGGTGGTCCCGCGACTGCTCTACTTTTATTGATTGGAAATAATTCTCCTTGGCTGATAATGTAACTTCTGTTATTGGTTCAAAATTGATAATTGTAATTGATACTGGATCTTTTGTCATGAGAAATTCATATATTTTGTTTGGAAATTCGACTATGTATTTTGATAGGAAATTCTGCTATTCATGTGAATACTGAACTTTTCGATAAAAAATACCATCCCTTGAAGACAACTTGTATTTCTTTTGTCTCAAATGCACAACAGTTTGTTACAAAATTCGCTTCGTTTGTTTCGAAATTTTAAATTTTGTTTCAAGTCGTGTGTTTTCTTTGATATTTATGCTATTGATAATACATTTGAAAAGTCTTTAAAAAGTCTTTAAAAAGTCATCTATCTTGTCAATCTGAAGCGTAGGAGGGTTGTGCTGCAGGAACAAGCATGCTGAGCAGAGTAAATTAGGAGAAAAGACAGAGTTTGGAAGGAGGTTGAAAGCAGAGGTGTGGCCCCTCGAACCTGAACCTTAATCTTGAGGTGAATTGGAAGGTCTACGGACTACGGAAAATAGCAGAGCGACCCATCAAGCAACCGGGATAAGATAGACGGAGTCCGTCTTCTTCCGATGGGTAGTGTAGGATGCACCGTGTACTTAGCGTTACAGTGGAAACGAATTCCCAAGTGAAGTTTCGGGTGGTTGCTCGATGGGAGTGTAGGCGGCCGTCGCGTAACGGGTAGCTGAGCTGGACCTCTGCTGTCAGGTACCTCGCCGATGGAGGCTATCGGCGTTTTCGTCTCCTTAGAGGCAACCTCGACTGCTTCTGGTTCAACATCTTCACCCACGGGTGCTGCGCAGTATCCTTTCGAGAATAGCTCCTCTCCCTGGCGCTCGAGAAGGCAGGCACAATTGATGCTCATTCGTGTTCCATAGCTTGGCTGCCCATGATTTTCTTGAGTCGATTATCAGACCGGTACAGGATGGTATTGCGTACGACTTTGGCGGGAAGGTACCTCCACCAAAATAGTTCTCAAATAAGGTTCCTAGCAGGGATGGTACACACAGGGCATGACGAGCTAGTTTCCTGTGCGATAGACTTCGAGCTAACGACCTGGAAGATATTTGGCTGTACTGCTTTCAACAGTGGGATGAGACCTCAACGAAGCTCTTGTAAACAGTTATTAGTGAGGCTGTCGACCGGAGTGCATCACCTACTAACACTGAGTTCGAGGAGACTTTAAGTTGGGTACCGGGAAGGTACCAAACTAAATGCCTTCAAAAGAACCTTCTGCACGAGGCTTCAAGTGAGGATGGCGTAGAGAGGGCATCACACACTAGTCGTTCGTGAGAACATAGCTCCAGGCCGGGACTTAGAAGGTATTTGGTTATACTGCGTACAAAATTAAATTTACTCCGTCTGATAAGGAGGTCCTAAAAGAACTAATGAGCCTCCGTTACCTAAATAGCTCTGAGGAGAGTTAGTTTGTAGAAATGGAATTTGATCTCGTGTCAAATCAGTTGTTTTTTCTCGCCATAAGATAACAAGAACGCGGTGTCTTGAGGCTTTGAAAAGAGATTGGCCCTCTCAAAATTACGTATGTCACGATCCGGCCTGACCAAGGCGGGTAGGCGGTTCCAGGCAGGTGATATATTGAAGTTTTCCCTCTCGAGAAGTGATGTGGACGTCCACTGTCCAGGAATCGAGTAAAATCGACTGTTTAAAACGCGGCTACTTCATGCGACTTTGGCCCAGGACCCACCTCATGCGATATCGCTGCTTGGAGGAACGTATACAAATGGACCGAAGTTTGGTGGAAATAAAGGCTCGCGAAAGATTCTTCCTCTCATTTTCACTCGGACTAGCGAGATCATTTCACCCGCAATCTGAAGTATTGCTAGGATTATTTAAGGTATGTGATATCTGCCCCGTTTCGACTGGCTGGCTTAATCAGTGCTGAGGAGAAAGGAAGTTAGGTTATTATAACTCGTGAAAGGCTAAAAGGAAAGGCCTGAGGAAGAAGGGGGGATAGGGAGCGAGAGAGAAAGAAGAAGAGTCGGTTTTAATAATTACTGGCCGATGGGAACTATTTTTAGTGAATCCATGTTTCGAAAAAAGAACATAAATGAACAGAGGAACAAAACTAGTCTAGGAGAACAGGGAAAGAGACAGACAAAAAATAGACATTCATGTGACAACAACAATAATTTCTGCGTAAAAATAGTTGCTGGCCCTGAGAAGGGCCGATGGTTTAATCAATTGTGGAACAGGTGTCTTGTGAAATGCTGGCCGGAAGTGGGTCTTGTCGGAACTCTTCTCCCATTAGAGGCAAATCATTGCTTCGATGGAAGGTATGAGTGTGACTCAGAAACGCAAGCTGCGACGCGGGCAGTTAGGTCTCGCGGAAGTTATAGCTCCTTTTGCTGGCGAAGAGGCCAAAAGGGAGGACAAAGAAGATTCAGGAGATCCTTCAGCCGCTCAAAAGAGGGTATCGTCACCCAAGTCAGTTCTCTTGAGTGGATCCGTGGCAACCGCCGGAGTAGCGGCTACCACTGGATAGCATCACTTTCCAGGAGTCGGTGGACGATCTCCTTCCAGTGTCGTTAGCACCAGGAAGTTGTAAGAGCCGCAGTGACCCCGGAGGCTAATCAACGAGGTATCCGCGGTGGGTGGTGGGTGTACTGCGACGGGTAATACGATGCCGTCTTTCGGTGTTAGTGGAATCTCGCGCTGCAGTGGAAGTGAGTGACGTCGTCGTACACTCCCGACCAATGGGTCCGGTAGCGAGCACTGCTACGAAAAGTGAGGTGGCGGATGCCACCGTTCGGAAGAATTTCGCTGGTGATGGGAGGCCCTGCCTCCCTGCAGCAAGCGAGGCGGCAAACTGGCCTTCTCTTCCAGCGAGGCAATACTTGAAGCTGAAAAAATGGTACGAGTTGTCCCCAAAAAACTTCGGGAGGAGCAAGCTTCTTATGACGCGGGCTTCACGTGCCCACTTCCGCGGTCTTGAATCAGAGCTACCAAGAGGTCCCTGGGCGGTCAGTATTATTATCCACGATAGTGGCCGCGGAGGCGGCGCTACTGGGACTAATGCAGGGGCGGCCTGTTGAGCAGCGGCAGTGGCTCACTTCTGCTGCTAGATGCGGGCGGTCAAACAGTACGGAAGCGCTTCTTTCCGTTCTCAAGAATACTGATCTCTGTCATATGTGAATATTGTGAGGTCCTCGGCGGTTTCTTTTGCGTCGCATGCGGAGTGTGTGTGAGGCTCGTCAAAGCTGGCCACCAAACACCGGGAGAACGGGACTCGGTAAAACCTGGCCACCAAACTCCAAACTATTTACCGCGTTGAGTATCTAGCAGATCCCGACGGAGAAGTCAGGATGCTTACGTTTTATGGGGCTCACCAAAGCAGGCCACCAATACGGGGAGAACGGGCTCGGCAAAGCTTGGCTTCCGAACTCCGAATGCATACCGAAAAAGAAAATATGTAAATATGAACAAGTAGAATGAAAGTAAACCCAAAAATGAAACAGCAAAAAAAAGGTCAAACAGTAATCGCGAAATGAGGAGAGGAGAAATAGGAGACATGGAGGAGCGACAGGCTCGAACGCCGTCACCGGCGAGCCGAGTGGGCTATGCAGTCTTCTGATTGACCGCCACACGGAACTTGAAAACAAGGAAGGCATGATGGGGAAGCCACCATGCTCTCGTGCCACCGAGCTCCGTGCATTGCGTGCTCGAGTCCAGCAAAAAATCGCAATATATTTACCTAAATCTATTATTACATGGAACTATGAATTAAAAGTAATAATTTCAGTAGAAAATTATTTGTCTGAAATAATAATAAAGAATTAATCATATCCTGAAAATAATTAATCTAAGAAAAATTACAAGATTTCAACTCGAATCTATTACATAATCTATGAATTAAGAATAATAATATAAAAATGATTATCTGATATAATAGTTATACAGAATTATTCATATCAAAGAGACGATTATTTTAGAAAAATTACAAGACGAATCGGACTTCTATGTTCAATTTTAACCTGTGAAAAACCTTGTAACCTTGTCTAGAATTTATTATTTCGTCTTCCTTTACACATTCTTCCAAGCCAGGCCTTCATCATTATTAGTTCAATATTTTGTAGCTAAATTATTGAGTCAAACAAATGCCATTTAAAGCATTTATCCAAAGTGTAGTTCCGACGATCGAGATCCCCGTCTGGCATAAGTTTAGAGAGGAAGATAGAAGAAAGGAAGAGAGAGACATTAGTGGTTGCATGTGTAGAAGAGAGAAAAAACATTATGGCCTGGTGGCGATCACGCATCAGCAGTGTGCTTGTGGAATTTTCCAGGCCCTGGACAAAAGAAGAAAGTGGCGTGGCTTAGAATGAGTCATGCTTTTACGGGTGAGCAAGCTCGTTAACGTAAACGCCAAGAAAACGACGATTTGTAACGTAGGCTATTTCTCAACTTTCGAAAGAAGCTTGAGCAATAGCCCGTGTTTGGAAATTTACACTTTCTCAGGAGTTCTCTATCAGGCCGTTGGCACACAACATGTGGTGTAATATATAATCGAAGAAGCTTTAGTTAGAGAAAAAGTAGTATGAACGAAGACTGGTTGATTGGCTTATACGTTATTTTGGCATCTAAATGTACCTTCATTTTGGACCAGTATACAAAGTTTCGAATCTCGTTTAGAATATTTTGAATGTTCCTTCCTAAATCCAATATTTTTACCTGGTTTCGAATTCAGGTGGAAGGCTCACTTCGTGACCAACATAAGATAAACGATTCTCCTGACGGTTATATAGAAGAAAGACGAAGGGGAGTGTAAAGGAAGCTGGAGGGAGATAGAGTGAGATAGAGTGAGATGGAGAGATGAAGAGAGTGACAGAGAAAGAGAAGCGTGGTGCGTTGCACGTCGCTAACGCTTGGCGCTTCCGCTCAAGGATCTGAGAAGTGATTCAGTTGCTTTTTCTAAGTATGTCTTTCGAGGTACTTGAGGCCAATGAGCAAGCAAAGTCAGCATGAACAAATGTGTGAATTGTAGTATTTGAAAGATTTCTAGTGACGAATTAGGCCTTCAACTATGGAGCTCTTAATTTGCCGCATTGTTTCTGAAACAAACATTGCATTCGTTTATATCAAACTGTCCATTCTCGTTCGACACTTATTTTCTCAAGTTTCAAATTTAAAATTGGAACGTTTTAGATTTTCCAGTTTACCTTTTTCTAGGAAAAATAAGCCCCTGCTGAGATGGTTTGGATGCATCCATCGTCAGATCTTTCAGACGCAAGAGGGGACCAGGTAGTGGGGGTAATCCGAGCAGGTACCAATAAGCGAGTTTGTATATTCCGGTTTCTGTTTCTCTTGAGATTTGCAACTCATAACGCTTTTTTGGCGTAGTTTGAGTTCTGAATGAGAAGGTATTGATAGCAGTCGTGCCATGCATTTGGCTCTAGTTTTCGACTTGACCTTAGGGAGAGAGAGTGCTATTTTCTCATGGTTTTTGACCTGCTGAAAGGTACATGAAAATTATTAGATTGGTTAGAATTTCAGACATAAGGGAAATAATTTTCTACGAGAAATAAATTTTTATCTGAGCAGTTCAAATTAAACCAATCAGTTGATTCCTTAATTTTTAATATTTAATGACTTCAATTTATTAATTAATAGTTTTCAGATATTCATGATTTATTCAATGGAAGTTCTAACCAAACAGTTCGAATTAGAGAGGGGTTCGTGAAACCTAAATATTAAAAGTGAAATCAAAAATCAACATGTAATCCTTGAGCTCTTCCGTTGCAGAGTGGGAAAAAGCACTTTTTAGGGACGAAAAAATCAGCCGACTCCTCAACTTCCAACGGGTCAGTGCTTTTTTTTCTAATACACATGAAGAATAGTACTTTAACGTAGGGGTGCACGTTTTTCGAATATTTATATTATAATTTGTCATTTAACTCAAAATTTGTAATCGTTTATGATTGCGATATTTACTTAGCCCCATTCATCGATATTTCTTCACGGAGGTGAAGAATTTGCAAAGATACTTTTTACATCCTCATCATTTATGATTGAGAAAGTATTAGAATCGTCTGAAATTTTACATCTTGAATTTTTAACGGATCTCCACGTTTCGAGACCCCCTTAAGCCGAAAATCAAGTTTTGGCGAAGGTGTCGGTCTGTTGGTCTGTATGTCCGTATGTCCGGCCGTCCGTCCGTCCGCAAACACGATAACTCACGAAAAAATGGACGGATCAAATCGGCCTTTGAGACACTTGTTGATTGACGCAAAAGAAAGGATGAGTTCGTTAGCCAGATATTCTGGATAGAATTGAAAGAGGGGGAGCATTTTTAAAATTTTTTTCGACTTTTTTTCCAAGACTAAAAAACTGTTAGTATGGTTTTTCATAGTGCATAAAAATTGGAACAATTTACCCAAATGATTTTCCCCGATACAAACAAAATTGTCAGAGTTGTGGCATTTTCAAAATTCAAGAATATGAAAGAAAACGAGAATTTTCAGCCAAAGCACGCAAGATTGAAAAGAAAGTCAAAGAGAAAAAATGTTTCTTCTTGGGAGCCCTACAAGTTGGTCAATACAACTTCAATATTTTTCGCAAAAAACCGAAAATTCCAAATTTGATCGCACAAAAAATAATCAAAAATATTTTGTGAACTCGATAACTTTCGAAAGAGTGGTCATATTCGATCGTGCTTTGGTAG
>WSXT02119393.1:14265-25159 GCA_011762715.2 Neuroterus valhalla | reverse complement strand
CTTCCAACAAATAGGTTCTATTTTCAACAGAAAGCTAAACTTTTTATCTACAAAGATGAATTCTCCACCAAGAAGATTAAATTTCCATCAAAAGACGAGTTTTCAACAAAACACATGAATTTTTAGAAAAATAGTTGAATTTCAACCCAAAACCCTTAAAGTCTTCAAACCAAAATTCGAATAATTGAATTTTCAGTTCCCAAAATTACTCGCTAACGGAAGTAATAAGTTTTTATCCAGATAGCATAAACAAAAAAGAGAAAGTTTTGGAATAATATATAGTCTTCGACCAAATAGTCGAAACAAAGAGGTTTAGATCAGGCTTCAGCAATAAGACGGATTTTCAACAGAATGACCAAATTTTCAACAACAAAAATATATTTCGCAAAAAAAACTGAAATCTTCACTAAATCATCAAATTATTGAGCTAAAAAGAATAATTTTCAAACAAATGATTTGATACTCAAAAGGAAGAAATCAATTTTCAATCAAAAAGTTGCATTTTGAACCAAGAAATAAAAACAAGATAATTTTTCATACCCTCCACCAAACATATGTTTTATCATCGAAATATAAGATTGTGAATCGAATAGATTATTTCTAGTCTAATTCTAATCTTCAAGCTATATTCGTGTGCTAGAACTATGCCGTGGCACTTATCGGATGAATGCAGAGAGAAGTCATACTTAGGTCGCTCCGTGTCCCTAAGACACACAAGGGTTTCGCCGACCGATTTTCCTGAATGACAGTTGCTCCCATAAGGATAGTGCTGTTCAACCAATGTTTTTTGTGTATATATTTACCTTTTTTATGGCTTTTTTTTATAGAAATATTAAGCAATGCGAGTTTTGGAAGAAAATTGAGTTTTCTCGAATCAGTCTGTTCCGTAATTAAAGCGGAAGCTAAAGATCGGTGAAAATCGGTAAGAAGCGGTGAACGGAGATTTGGGCGTTAAATCGGGGAGCGCCATGGTGGTCATATTTTACGCTCGTGGGCGTGAAACGGATAATTTTCGGAGGAGCGAGAAAGCGATACACTCGATCGTATATCAGGATCCAGGACTGCGTAGCTGCGTCCCTACAAATTATCGGAAACAAGAACCAAACTAATGGCCCGTTTGGGTAGCCATCTGGCTCCTGCGGGTCTGATTCATGCCGATTCGATCGATCTTTTCACGCGGTAAACACCATAGAAATTAGGGCCACGTTTAGAGGAATATTACCTAATGCGGATATCGCCTCGAGAAACGCCGACCCGATGCGACGCGACGACTGAATTTTGATACGTCGCCTCCATAACGAGGTGTTTTCCCCCTTATATCAAATTCCGATCCATTTTAGGAAGAAAACAAGAGATTTTAAAGATCATTCAGTGCTATAAATAATGGAGATTAGGACAAGGGATAACGCAGAGACTCTATCAGATCTAGTTACATGAACGTCTACTAGTGGCGCTGGTGACGATTTTTCTCACAAGTGGTGAAGTAAATTCTCAGGGTTTACATTTCTTCGAGTTTTCTCACAAGTCGTGAGGCATAGTCCCGAAAGTTGTTACTTGGAATCTTGTAGTGAAAGGGGAATGTTTCAAAAAATTATTGCCGATTCAATTGTTATTTTTGCCCAATAAATACCATAGAAATCACTGTCAATTTTAGGAGAATATTACCTTGAACAGGACGAGGTGTTCGCCCCTCTAATATGAGAATTTGATTTATTCCTCGCAGAGAGAATCTTTGAAAGTGATAATTTGATGCTTGAAATATTCAAGGATAGAATAGCGGATAATCAAAAAGAGTTTGTTGCATTCAGTTAGATGAACAACTTCTAGAAGGTGCCAGGGTCGATCGTTCTCACAAGTGGTAGAGTAAATCCCCAAGAGTTGAAATTGGAAATTTTTTACTAAAAGGGCACTTTTTTCAATGAATCCTGATGACGAAATTATTATTTTTGCATTAAAATGATCCGATGCTCCAAATAATAAAAAAGGTGAGAGGATGGCGCCAGGTTCGATCTTTCCTACAAGTAGTAAAGTAAATTCCCGATAGGTAAAATTGAGGATTTTTTACTAAAAGGCCACTTTTTTATGACTCCTGGCGACGAAATTATTATTTTTGCAATAAGATGATCCGATGCTCCAAATAATAAAAAAGATGAGAGAATAAGCAAAGAGAGTGCGTTGGATTCAGTCAAGCGAAAGACCGCTAGATGGCGGCAGGGTGGATCTTTCTTACAAGTGGTGAAGTAAATTCCTAAATGTTCAAATTGAGTTTTTTACTAAAAGGGTACTTTTTTCAATAATTCCTGACGACAAAATTATTATTTTTGCAATAGGATGATCCGATGCTCCAAATAATGAAAAACGTGAGAGGATGAGCATTAGAAGAGTTCGTTGGATCCAGTATCGCGAAAGACCGCTGAATGTCGCCAGGGTGGATCTTTCTCACAAGTCGTAGAGTGAATTCCCAGAAGTTCAAATTAAGAATTTTCCACTAATAGGGCCCTTTCTGAATGATGCCTGCCGACGAAATGATCATTTTCGCATTAAGATGATCCGCTGCTCCAAATAATAAAAAAGGTAAGAGAATAAGCGAAGAGAGTTCGTTGGATTCAGTCACGCGAAAGACCGTGAGATGGCGCCAGGGTGGATCTTTCTCACAAGTGGTAGAGTAAATTCCCAAAAGTTAAAATCGAGGATTTTTTACCTATAGAGCACTTTTTTGAATGATTCCTGCCGCCAAAATTATTATTTTTGCATTGGTTGCATTGATATGATCTGATGTTCCAAATAATAAAGAAAAAAGATGGGAGGATAAGCGAAGAGATTTCCTTGGATTTAATCACACGAAAGACCGCCAGATGGCACCAGGGTCGATCTCTCTCACAAGTAGTAGAGTAAATTCCCAAAAGTTGGAATTGAAAATGTTGTATTAGGAGAAGAATATTCCGAATGTTTTATGACAATTCGATTCTTATTTTAACCCGGTAAAATTACCTGATGCTAATATTACCTAATACAGTAAGAGGAAAAAACGTCCGTGGACAGATTTATTTTCAGAAGGCAGCTGTCCGATTCCAGCTTGCTCTTTTTTCAAATGAAAGCTAAGAAGATTTTCCCTATATCCGTCATGGCCGATTTTTTGTTTTCTTTTAAATTCATTTTTCACTTCAAAAACAAAAAAGAAAACAAATTTTCTTTTTGACTTTTAAAGAATAACGGTTTTTTAACAAGTCTTTGATTCATTTTAAAATTCCCAGAAAATTTGAAGCAACTATCCAAAAAAGATGCCACATAGTAATGCATGTATAAGAAAATTTCAATTTTTTATAAACAAATGAGTAAAATGAAAATGGGTTGGTGGGGATTCGCAGCAATAAGTCACTTGATTGGCACCAAATTTGAAAAACTCGAAAACCAAAAGAGCTTTTCGATTGACTCAAAGAAAATTGATGAACGATTTGTTGTTATAAAAGCAATCCTTATAAACAAATATCTATATCAGGTATTTTTGATTGAAAGAATCAAGTTTTTTTTTATAAAATCGATCATATACTAATTGAAAATATAACTCAGGTACTATATTTGGTCAACAATTAAAAATTTATAATTTTTAACTACCTTGATTAACAAATGCAGCATTCTTTTTTTTTGAGGTAAAAACTTGATTTTTCTGATGTTATCAACTGTGAATAACTTACTTCTGAACTTCGAAGAACATTTTTATAACAGTTAACAGCTTGATCTTAAAAAAAATTGTTCAAATAAGTAATTATCATCTAATAAACAATTATATATATTAATAAATAAAATACTTATCTTCACGAAATTAAAACACAGGTATTCAGCGAAGGGTTCTTGTTATAAATCGTTAACATTTAATGATTGCTTGAACGAAATTGTTTATAAATCGCATTATTTGTATATTTTCCACGTAAAAACTTGATTTTCCCGATGCAATTTACTGTAAATAACTAAGTTCAGAATATCGAGAACATTTTGATGACATTTAAAAATTTTATTGTAAACAACATTTGTTCAAACAAATTTTTAAATTATTTATCCAACTAAACATATTCACAAATAAAAAAACGTTTTTTTGGTGGAGTTAACAGCCAGTGATCTAGGTTAAAAATTTCCATTAAATAAATAAATAATAAAAGTGATACTGTTTACGCTAGAAAATAGAAAATAAAGCATTTGTTAATTAACTTCGTTTAGAATATTATCAAATGCTATCGATTCATAACAAGGAATGATTTCGAGATAACTGGCTGTTGATTCCTAAAAAAAAAAACATGTTTTTATTTGTGAATATGGATAATTGGATATTTAATTATCAAAATTTGTTGGAACAATCGTTCAAGATGGAATTGTTTACTGTCATTGAATTGTTTCTAAAAATTCTGAATTGAGTTATTCACTGTTAATTGCATAAAAATAATCAAGTTTCTGCCTTCGAGGAAAAAATGGTGCATTTGTTAATTAAGGTATTTCTAATAATCACGAATTTTTATTTTTTACCAAATATGGTCCGAAGGTTTTATTTCCAAGTCATATATGATCGATTCCACGGAGAAAACTTGATTTCATTCATCGAAAATACCTGAAATGGATATTTGTTTATAAGAATGGTTTTCATAACAACACATTGTTCATTAACGTTCTTCGATTTGTTCCACAAACTATCTCTCTTCTGTTATCAAATTTAGTGCGAAGCGAGTAACAAATCACTGACAATCTCCACGGAACCAGTTTCATTCACTTAATTGTTTAGAACAAATTGAATTTGTTTTCAACATTTGCATTGCTAGCAGACTTCTTCTTTGGATAGTGGCTCCAAGTTTTCTATGAATTCGAAAATGAATCTAAGCATTTTCAGAAACCTGTATACTTCCAAAGGGAATTCTCCAAAATTTATGTTAATAAATGAAAAATCAAATGAATGAAAATTCGAAAATCAGCTGTGACAGTTCGATTAAAAATTTCATAAGCTTTTTTTTTTCTTTTCGAGTAAGAATCGGATCAGTTGGGTAAACGGCCGCTAGAAGGCACCCGAGTGGATCTTTCTCACGAGTAGTAAGGTGGATTCTCTTTCTCTCTATCTTTTTTCCTCCTTCCTTTCTTGAATTCCATCATCCTTTCTTTCTGTCTCTTTTTCTTCCTTCCTTCCTTGCTTTCTTGCTTCCTCCACTCCTTCCTTTCTTTCTTCCTTCACTGCTTCCTTCCTTACTTTCTTCCTCACTTTCTTCCTAACTTTTATGCTTCCTTTCTTCCTCTCTTTATTTATTGCATTCTCACTCCTTTTCTCACTGCCTTGTTTTTCTTCCTTGATTTATTCCTTTCTTTCTCCCTTCCCACTTTCTTCCTGCATATCTTTCTTTCGTTTTTCTTCCCTTCTTCCATTCTTTCCTAATTCCTTACTTCATTCCTTTCATCACTCTTTATTCTTCCATACTTCCTTCCTTTCACTTTTCCTTTCATTCTTTCTGTCTCCTTTTCTTTCTTCCCTAGTTTCTTCCTTCCCTTCTTACTTTCTTTCTTGTCATCTTGTTTCCTTGTTCAATTCTTCCTGAATCCCTTACTTCCTTCCTTTTATCCTTTATTTCATTCTTCCTTCCTTACACTTTTCCTTTCATCCTTTCTGTCTTTTTTCTTTCTTACTCAGTTTCTTCTTTTCCTTCCTCCTTTCTTCCTTTCTTTCTTCTTTTCCTCCATTCTTTCTCTCTCTCACTTCCCCTTTCTTCCTTCCCTTCTCATTTTCTTCCTTTTTTCTTTCTTGCTTTCTTCCTTCCTCCCTTCCTTTCTCACTTTCTTTCTTTCTTTCTTCCTTCCTCCCCTTCTTCCTTCCATTCTTTCTTCCTTCCTCCTTTCCCTTCTTCCTTTCTTCCTTATTTTCTTCCATTCTTTCTAACTCTCTTCCTTTTCCTTCCTTTTTTCATTCCTCTCTTTTTCCTTGGTTTCTTCATTCCTTTCTCACTTTCTTCCTTATTTGCTTTTTTGTCTCTTCTCTTCTTTCCTATTTTCTCCTTTCCTTCTTTTTTCTTTCTTTCTTACTTACCTTCTTTCTTTCTCTCTTCCTTTCCCCCTTTCTTCTCTTCTCCCTTCCTTCCTTACTTCCTTCCTCCGCTCTCTTCTTCCTTTCTTGCTCACTTTCTCCTTTTCATCCTTCCTCCCTTCCTCTTTTCCCCTTCTCCCTTCCACTCTTTCTTTCCTCCTTCCTTCCCCCGTTTCTTCCTTTCCTCCTTTCTTCCTTTTTTTCCTTCTTCCTTAGATTGCCTTCGTCCCATCCTCCCTTCCTCACTTTCTTCCTTTTTTCTTTCTTAATTTCCTTCCTCCTTTCCCTCTTTCTTCTATTTTTCCTCCGTTCCTTACTTTCTTCCTCACTCTTTTCGTTTTCTTATTTCTTCCTTGCTCATCTTCTCCCTTTCATCCTTCCTCTCTTCCTTCTTCCTCCCGTCTCCCTATACACTAGTCCTTTCACTCTTCCTTTGACTCTTTCTTCCCTACTTCCTTTCCTCCCTTCTTCCTTTATTTCCGTCTTCCTTAGATTCCCTTCCTTCCTCTTTCACTTTCTTCCTTTCTGTTTTTTTGCTTCCTTCCCTCCTTCCTCTCTTCTCTCCCTTCTGTCCTTCTTTCTCCCATTTTTTCTTTCTCCTTCCCTTCCTTTACTTTCTTTCTAGCTTTCTCCCTTCCCCCTTTTGCTTTCTTCCTTTTTTTCTTTCTTTCTCCCTCCCTTTCTTCCTTTCTTGCTTCTATTCTGCCCTCCTCCCTTCCATCCTTTCTTTCTTCCTCCCTTCTTCCTTTCTTTCTTATTTTCTCCCATTCCTTCTATCTCTCTTCCTTTGCCTTCCTTTCTTTTTTTACTGCTTTCTTTCTCCCCTGGTGTCTTCATTCCTTTCTAACTTTCTTCCTTTTTTGCTTTCTTCGTTCCTTACCTTCTTCCCTTTTTTCTCCTTCCTTCATCTTTCTCTCTTTCTTCCTTAGTTTTTCTTCCTTTCTCCCTGTCTAACTTTCTTCCTTTTTCCTTTCTTACTTTCTTGCCTGCTTTCTTGCATCCTTTCTTCTTCGCTTCCTTTCTTCCTTGCTTTCTTTCTTCCTTCTCTTCTTCCTTTCTTTCTCCTTTACTTCCATTCTTTCTCCCCTTCTCCCTTATCCTTTTTTCCTGGCTTTCTTTTTCCATTTCTCCCTTTCTTTTTTTCTTTCTTCCTTTTTTATTCTCTCCCTACTTTATTTCACGCGCTCCCCCCCCCCTCTTTCTCTCTCCTGCTAGAATCGTTCAAAATATTTCAAGAAAAATCCGTGACTTTTTCGAAATCATTTCGGAATCTCTTCGAATCCCTCCGGATTTTCTAAAATCCTTCGTCATTTCCATAAATCGTCGTGGAATCCTCATAATTCATTAAATTCTGTACATCATCGTTTTTTTTATATCTAAGAATTCTGAAAATCTCTACGAAATCTCTGTAATTCCCTAAAAACAGTGAAATTTCCGGAAAGTCGAGATTTTTTCTCGAAAAAAGTTTTGTGATTCCCTGGAACTTCTGAGATCACAAAAAAACGGGGCGTATTCTTACTATAGGAAAAGGGAGAGGGAGTCCGAAATTTAAAGAATGATCCTTACATCCTCACGAAGGATTTTTCTTTTAAATTCATGGTTTGGAAGTTATGAATACAAACACTGGGATATTTGAATTTTCAAATTAAAAAAACCTTATTCCGAAATTTTATTCTACAAAAAATATGGGTTTTGATGACCTTATTTTACTGAATACATTCTACATGTCCTCTACATGTATTTCTTCAAGCTTCGTGAACAAATTACAGACTTTGAACCTATTATTTATGTTTTATTGACGCTAAACTAATATTTCCTAACCGCAATCGTTGAACGGATTTCCATGAGGATTCTGCAATCCTGAATCCAAAAAATCGTCCCATTCTTTTTCAGGGCATTAAAAACCATCGATCTAAACAGCAAATAGCGACCAGAAAGCGATTGATCGGTCTTTCTTTATGTATGAGGATTTAGCGCATTTAGTTGAGTCCATTGCCGCCAGGCGGCGCCAGGATCGAACTTTCTCACAAGTGGTGAAGTTGACTCTCAAAAATTCTAATGGAAAATTTTCTATGAAAGGAGAAGCATTCCGTCCTGGGCGACACGGCTAGGTGTCTTGTAAATAATTTTTTAGTGTAAATCCACGTCGATTAATTTTGAATAATCGATACGAGAAGAATCGCTCGAGTTTGGTATATATTGATTTTTATCATTTGAATTTATTTCAGCGGTATATTGCGGAGGAAAAATAGGGTAAAATAAGTAACAAGAGCGGGAAGAAGAAGAGTAGAGAGGAGAACGACAGAAAATAAATAAGTTGAGACCAAGATGGGTAACGTGGTAAACGACCGATTGTATTTAGATTGCTATCTCAAGATCTCGATTCGTGCCGCTCCCGCTATGTAAGTCCCTTTTGTACGTACGCGTGTTTTACAAATAAATGCGCTCCAGAAAGAAAAGGGGACTTCCAAACTCGAGACGTCTTCACCAAAACAACTTACTTCTCTCCCAAGTTTTTTTGGTCAACTATTTGTTTGTTCTTAATTTACCATAAACAAATGTACCGTAATCTTGTCGAATATATTTATGATCAGGTACTAAAATTTTATACGCGCGCCTTGCGCGCGTCCACTTTCTTCCCACTTGGGCAAAAACCGCAAAAAAGAAAAATTTATTTATCATATAGAAACTTTTTTTTTCAATTTGCTGAAAAATTCAAATTTTTTGTTGAAAAATTAACTACTGTCATGAAATGGAATACCTGGTCAAAAAATTAACTTTATTACTTAATTGAAAATTTATGTATTCTGTTAGAAATTCGTTTTATTGAAGGCAAATCAATGTTTTTATTTCAAGACTCTTTTTGTTTAGAAGTTTGGAAATTTCGTTTTAAAATCAACAATTTCAGTTCAAAGTTTCTCAAAATTGAAATTCTTTTTGATCGAAATATAAACTATAAAAATTCTCCTTCCGAAACATTCTTTCCTGACAGAAATTCGAAAACTTGGTTGGAAGTTGAAGTACTTTTCTCAGCATTAATTTTTTTTTTGCCAAAAATTCTTATTTTGGTTGCAAAATGAATTATTTCACTTCATGTTAAAAAATTTTTTTTTGGTTGAAAATTCAACTATTGTCTTGGTGATTTGTTTATTTTGTTATAAATTCGTCTCTTTTGAATAGAAATATAACATTTTTATTAGGAATTTTCTGTTTTTGAGTGAATAAAACTGTTTTGAATTTGAAATTGGAATTTTTTTATTGCGTTATTGACCATCACGTTTTTTTTCGAAAAAACATCTGCCAAGTTGAAAATTCAAGCACGTTTTCAAAAATTCATGTTTGTTGTTGAAAACTCAAATCTTATGTTGGAAAATTAACCATTCTCTCCCGATTTATTTAAATTTCTACGTTCTGAGCCCCCTGAACCCAAAAAACAGGTTTTTACTAATTTTTCTGTCTGTATCTCTACATTTATGTGTATCTGTCTGTGAGCACGATAACTTTCGAAAAAATTATTCTACTGAATTGGCCCTTGGTACATTTTTTTGGTGTCGGAAACTAAAGATCGAGTTCGTTATCTAGCAATTTTGGATGAAAATTAAAAAAAATATAGCCTTTTGGAAAGTTTTTGAGAATAATTTTTGCGAGATTTCTAAATTCTAGATAAGGAATTCTGTAGTACTAATTAAGTAGAGCAATTTATTTTCATGATCTTTTTTTTGAAAACAAAATGGACAAAGCGCGCGATATGGAAAAAAGGGAGAGTGAAAAAATGTTTCTCTTTGGGAGCCCTACAAGATTAAGATAACAACTTATTTTCTTTTCTCCAAAAATAAAAAATTCTAATTTTGCTCGCACAAAAAATAATGAAAAATTGAAAATCTCATTTTTTGGTCAAAATATGCGAAGTACAGGAGAATATAACCCTCAAAATTCCTGATCTCCAAGTTCCTGATCTCAAAACTCCTCGTCGTCTCGATATTTCTAATTTCGGAATTCCTCATTCCCAAGTTCCTGGTCTAAAAACTCCTGATCTCAACATTCCTTACCTCCAAATCTCTGATCTCCAAATTCCTGGTCTCAAAACTCCTAATTTCAACATTCCCAACCCCTAAGTTCCTAATCTCGAGACTCCTAATCTCGACATTCCCAACCTCATAGTTCCTAATCCCCGAATTCCTGAACTAGAAACTACTAATGTCAACACTCCTAATTTCGAAATTCCTGATCTCCAAGTTCCAGATCTCAAAACTGCTAATCTCAAAATCCTTGATCTCCAAGTTCCTTATCTCGAAATTCCTAATCTCAACGTTCTTCATCTCAAATTTATTAATCATCAAGTTCCTGATCTCCAAACTCCTAATTTCAACATTCCTAGCCTCCACGTTCCTAATCTCAAGACTCCTAATCTCGACATTCCCAATCTCGAAACTAGCAACCTCATAATTCCAAATATCCAAGTTGCTAATCCCAAAACTCCCAATCTCAATATTCTTGATCTCAAAATTCCTCATTTCCAAGTTCCTGGTCTAAAAACTCATGATCTTAACATTCCTAACCTCCAATTTCATTATCTCAACATTCCTAACTTCCAAGTTCCCAATCTCAAGAGTCCTAATCTCGACATTCCCAACCTCCCAATTCCTGATCTTGAAACTTCTAATCTCAACACTACTAATTTCAAAATTTCTGATCTCCAAGTTCTTGATCTCAAGACTTCTAATCCCAACATTTCTAATCTCAACATTCCTGATCTCAGGACTCGTAATCTCCTGATCTCCGAATTCCTGATCTTAAAACTCCTAGTCTCTACACTCCTAAGCTCAAAATTCACTATTCCCA